>OV121126.1:604628-896798 GCA_921293315.2 Nemurella pictetii
ACACAGGTACTAGACACCTTAACACGCGCGTTACACACAGGTACTAGACACCTTAACACGCGCGTTACACACAGGTACTAGACACCTTAACACGCGCGTTACACACAGGTGTCTAGACACCTTAACACGCGCGTTACACACAGGTACTAGACACCTTAACACGCGCGTTACACACAGGTACTAGACACCTTAACACGCGCGTTACACACAGGTACTAGACACCTTAACACGCGCGTTACACACAGGTACTAGACACCTTAACACGCTGCGTTACACACAGGTACTAGACACCTTAACACGCGTTACACACAGGTACTAGACACCTTACCGCGTTACACACAGGTACTAGACACCTTAACACGCGCGTTACACACAGGTACTAGACACCTTAACACGCGCGTTACACACAGGTACTAGACACCTTAACACGGTACACACAGGTACTAGACACCTTAACACGCGCGTTACACACAGGTACTAGACACCTTAACACGCGCGTTACACACAGGTACTAGACACCTTAACACGCGCGTTACACACAGGTACTAGACACCTTAACACGCGCGTTACACACAGGTACTAGACACCTTAACACGCGCGTTACACACAGGTACTAGACACCTTAACACGCGCGTTACACACAGGTACTAGACACCTTAACACGCGCGTTACACACAGGTACTAGACACCTTAACACGCGCGTTACACACAGGTACTAGACACCTTAACACGCGCGTTACACACAGGTACTAGACACCTTAACACGCGCGTTACACACAGGTACTAGACACCTTAACACGCGCGTTACACACAGGTACTAGACACCTTAACACGTGCGTTACACACAGGTACTAGACACCTTAACACGCGCGTTACACACAGGTACTAGACACCTTAACACGTTACACACAGGTACTAGACACCTTAACACGTTACACACAGGTACTAGACACCTTAACACGCGCGTTACACACAGGTACTAGACACCTTAACACGCGCGTTACACACAGGTACTAGACACCTTAACACGCGCGTTACACACAGGTACTAGACACCTTAACACGCGCGTTACACACAGGTACTAGACACCTTAACACGCGCGTTACACACAGGTACTAGACACCTTAACACGCGCGTTACACACAGGTACTAGACACCTTAACACGCGCGTTACACACAGGTACTAGACACCTTAACACGCGCGTTACACACAGGTACTAGACACCTTAACACGTGCGTTACACACAGGTACTAGACACCTTAACACGCTGCGTTACACACAGGTACTAGACACCTTAACACGCGCGTTACACACAGGTACTAGACACCTTAACACGTGCGTTACACACAGGTACTAGACACCTTAACACGCGCGTTACACACAGGTACTAGACACCTTAACACGCGCGTTACACACAGGTACTAGACACCTTAACACGCGCGTTACACACAGGTACTAGACACCTTAACACGCGCGTTACACACAGGTACTAGACACCTTAACACGCGCGTTACACACAGGTACTAGACACCTTAACACGCGCGTTACACACAGGTACTAGACACCTTAACACGTGCGTTACACACAGGTACTAGACACCTTAACACGTGCGTTACACACAGGTACTAGACACCTTAACACGCGCGTTACACACAGGTACTAGACACCTTAACACGTGCGTTACACACAGGTACTAGACACCTTAACACGCGCGTTACACACAGGTACTAGACACCTTAACACGCGCGTTACACACAGGTACTAGACACCTTAACACGCGCGTTACACACAGGTACTAGACACCTTAACACGCGCGTTACACACAGGTACTAGACACCTTATCGCGTTACACACAGGTACTAGACACCTTAACACGCGCGTTACACACAGGTACTAGACACCTTAACACGCGCGTTACACACAGGTACTAGACACCTTAACACGCGCGTTACACACAGGTACTAGACACCTTAACACGTGCGTTACACACAGGTACTAGACACCTTAACACGCGCGTTACACACAGGTACTAGACACCTTAACACGTGCGTTACACACAGGTACTAGACACCTTAACACGTGCGTTACACACAGGTACTAGACACCTTAACACGTGCGTTACACACAGGTACTAGACACCTTAACACGTGCGTTACACACAGGTACTAGACACCTTAACACGTGCGTTACACACAGGTACTAGACACCTTAACACGCGCGTTACACACAGGTACTAGACACCTTAACACGCGCGTTACACACAGGTACTAGACACCTTAACACGCGCGTTACACACAGGTACTAGACACCTTAACACGCGCGTTACACACAGGTACTAGACACCTTAACACGTGCGTTACACACAGGTACTAGACACCTTAACACGCGCGTTACACACAGGTACTAGACACCTTAACACGTGCGTTACACACAGGTACTAGACACCTTAACACGCGCGTTACACACAGGTACTAGACACCTTAACACGCGCGTTACACACAGGTACTAGACACCTTAACACGCGCGTTACACACAGGTACTAGACACCTTAACACGTGCGTTACACACAGGTACTAGACACCTTAACACGTGCGTTACACACAGGTACTAGACACCTTAACACGTGCGTTACACACAGGTACTAGACACCTTAACACGCGCGTTACACACAGGTACTAGACACCTTAACACGTGCGTTACACACAGGTACTAGACACCTTAACACGTGCGTTACACACAGGTACTAGACACCTTAACACGCGCGTTACACACAGGTACTAGTCACCTTAACACGTGCGTTACACACAGGTACTAGACACCTTAACACGCGCGTTACACACAGGTACTAGACACCTTAACACGCGCGTTACACACAGGTACTAGACACCTTAACACGTGCGTTACACACAGGTACTAGACACCTTAACACGCGCGTTACACACAGGTACTAGACACCTTAACACGCGCGTTACACACAGGTACTAGACACCTTAACACGCGCGTTACACACAGGTACTAGACACCTTAACACGCGCGTTACACACAGGTACTAGACACCTTAACACGCGCGTTACACACAGGTACTAGACACCTTAACACGTGCGTTACACACAGGTACTAGACACCTTAACACGCGCGTTACACACAGGTACTAGACACCTTAACACGTGCGTTACACACAGGTACTAGACACCTTAACACGCGCGTTACACACAGGTACTATACACCTTAACACGTGCGTTACACACAGGTACTAGACACCTTAACACGCGCGTTACACACAGGTACTAGACACCTTAACACGCGCGTTACACACAGGTACTAGACACCTTAACACGCGCGTTACACACAGGTACTAGACACCTTAACACGTGCGTTACACACAGGTACTAGACACCTTAACACGTGCGTTACACACAGGTACTAGACACCTTAACACGTTACACACAGGTACTAGACACCTTAACACGGGCGTTACACACAGGTACTAGACACCTTAACACGTGCGTTACACACAGGTACTAGACACCTTAACACGTTACACACAGGTACTAGACACCTTAACACGTTACACACAGGTACTAGACACCTTAACACGTTACACACAGGTACTAGACACCTTAACACGTTACACACAGGTACTAGACACCTTAACACGTTACACACAGGTACTAGACACCTTAACACGCGCGTTACACACAGGTACTAGACACCTTAACACGCGCGTTACACACAGGTACTAGACACCTTAACACGTGCGTTACACACAGGTACTAGACACCTTAACACGCGCGTTACACACAGGTACTAGACACCTTAACACGCGCGTTACACACAGGTACTAGACACCTTAACACGCGCGTTACACACAGGTACTAGACACCTTAACACGCGCGTTACACACAGGTACTAGACACCTTAACACGCGCGTTACACACAGGTACTAGACACCTTAACACGTTACACACAGGTACTAGACACCTTAACACGCGCGTTACACACAGGTACTAGACACCTTAACACGCGCGTTAAAATTTACATGAAAATAATTTGATAAATGAAAATACTTGTTACACTAAAAGTTAAAGTTAAAGTTAAAGTTAAATTAAAGTTAAGAAAAATTAAAGTTGAAGCACTGGCAGTTGGAGTTATGACACTGATGTTGGAATTATGACACTGTCAGTTGGAATTATGACACTGTCAGTTGGAATTATGACACTGTCAGTTGGAATTATGACACTGTAGTTGGAATTATGACACTGTCAGTTGGAATTATGAAACTGTCAGTTGGAATTATGACACTTTCAGTTGGAATTATGACACTGTCAGTTGGAATTATGAAACCGTCAGTTGGAATTATGACACTGTAGTCGAAATTATGACACTGTAGTTGGAATTATGACACTGTCAGCTGAAATTATGACACTGTTATCACTGTCTTATCTGTATAATTGAAAAAATAAGTAGTATTTATACAAAAAATATCATTTCCTTAATGATATATAAAAAATAAAAATATAAGACTAATATATATATAATAATTTCTGATAGGTTTTAAAACAAGTTCTATGTCAGATGACAATCTGTCAAAGCCAGCTGGGTTTTAGTGTAAATTCCGTCCCGGCCAGCTGGTAAATCAACCTGTCGCGTGACGTCACGCAGGTGTGTGACGTCAGACTGCGAGTTAAAAACACTGGGAGCCGCCAGCGGGGAAATCGATGTTGAGATAAGCCGAGGTTATCAACAAGCTCGGATCTCTGCCGGCCGTAAACCACGTTTAGCAGACAGCCACGTCGCATGCAACGCAATTATCAGGACGTAGAACTCGAAAACATCTCACCAAAGTCCGTTCTCGTGAGATCTCCGAAGTTAAGCAACATCGCGCTGTTGGATGGGTGACCATCATGCACACGATCAGTTCTGTTCGGGAGAGAGGTCGGAGGGTTTGAAGTTAGTACGACAACTTCACTCGCCTTGCTTGTCAACCTCTCGACAGCACGGATTAGCGGAGGAATCCTGTCGTTCGAGTTGCACTTATCCAAAGCCGATTCATTTTGACATGAAGTGTACTTGGCTGATTATTACCATTACACCCTCCCCTTCGATTGTTATCGCCATCTAAATAAGTGAAGCTACTTCGCGCGTAGCACACTCGTCACAATGTTTTCAAACAGCGCCACTTGGATTGAATATAATGAGATTACTTGAACGTAAACGTCAGCCATTTTTAGTTACGACCATATCCGGTATGGACTACATTGACTTGTTGATTGATGATTTGTTTATTGATGACTAATTGACCTGTTGATTTCTTGTTTTTGATAATTGTTTACTACTGATTGCTGACATAAAGGGATTGTTGATTGTTGATTGTTGATTGTTGATTGTTGATTGTTGATTGTTGATTGTTGTCATGGCCGCACCACCGCCTTCTCAGCTGCATTATCAAACATCCAAAAAAAGTCAAGAAAGCATACTTTCTTTGTTATATTCCGAATTTTCCTAACGATTTTCTTCAAATTCTAAAAGAATCTGCTAAATTGCTAAACGGATGCACCTTTCAAATTTCAGCTCGATTGGATCATTACTAATCGAGTTCTAACTGATATGCCGTACTTTGCATAACTAAAATTTGTTTGTTGCGTCGTTCAACAGGTCGCCGTCGTCGATGGGCAACTGCGCATCGACGAAGTCCAGCAAAGTATCGCCGTCACCGCCTCCTCAAGACGTCACCGCCGCCACCGCCACTGCAGCCCACGACCAGGTGATGCCGCCACTGCAAAATTGTTGCTTGTCAATTTCTTGTTTCAAGTTTTACGTTCATGCGTTCACGGCCAAGCGGTTTCCGATAAATCTTACAAGTGTTTTTTTCTTTTTTCAGACTTGTATCTTTTCATTATGTTTAATTAGTTTTTAGCAAAAAAATTAATTGGGTATTGAAAAATTAATGAACTGGGTAATTACTAGAGGATATATGACGTAGATAGGTGTTGATTGATTAAGAAAGATTTTAGGAGAACAGAATGGTTTAGCAACGTTGGAAACACCGGTTCTCATGAGACACTGAAGTTAAGCAACATCGCGCTGAGTCAGGTGTTTGATGGGTGACCATCATGATCGGTTCTGTTCGGGAAGGAGGCTGGAACTAGATTCAGCGCCTTCTATAGTCATTCATAGTCCTGTTTCTATCTCCATGGAGCCACGTTATAATCGGTGTTAGTCGAGTTGTTGGCGTGTGATTGCAGCATAGCGTCACTAGATTCACCGCCTTCTATGTTCATTCATAGTCCTTTTTCTATCTCCATGGAGCCACGTTATAATCGGGGTTAGTCGAGTTGTTGGCGTGTGATTGCAACATAGCGTCACTAGATTCACCACCTTCTATGTTCATTCACAGTCCTGTTTCTATCTCCATGGAGCCACGTTATAATCGGGGTTAGTCGAGTTGTTGGCCTGTGATTGCAGCATAGCGTCACTAGATTCACGGCCTTCTATGTTCATTCATAGTCCTGTTTCTATCTCCATGGAGCCACGTTATACTCGGGGTTAGTCGAGTTGTTGGCGTGTGATTGCAGCATAGCGTCACTAGATTCACCACCTTCTGTGTTCATTCATAGTCCTGTTTCTATCTCCATGGAGCCACGTTATAATCGGGGTTAGTCGAGTTGTTGGCGTGTGATTGCAGCATAGCGTCACTAGATTCACGGCCTTCTATGTTCATTCATAGACTTGTTTCTATCTCCATGGAGCCCAACAACTCAAACAGAACTTAGTATCAATCCCACAGTTGGTTGTCCGTGTGGCATAATGGATAAGTGCAGTGTCTCGGACAGGCAAAGACCCGGATTCGGATCCCGGCACGGATGTAAATTTTGGAACCGTTATTTCGTTTCTAATAGTCAACACGTTCGATTGTTTATATCACAGAGAGCAAATGACAGCGGTTCAAGATGGCCGACCAGCTGTCAAGGTCAAGGCAAGTTAGATGTCATTCCCGGATTTGTCCTTGGAAAGACTGACTGATTTGCGAGTCGTGTCCTCCGCGTGTCTCTGCGCTCGCCTGACGGCCGAGGCAGAAACTGAAACATGCAAAAACTCGATCAAATCTCGGTTTAAAAATCAATAGCGGAATTTAATTGGTGCTGCGTCTTCCCCTCGAAGATATTTCCGTTTAAAGTCGAGTTGGTTTCCTGTGTGGATTTCACGTCGAACATGTCGTAGCCGATGTCAGCACGTAGCGCCTTCTCAGCCAATCAGAAGGCTGGTTTAAAGGAGGTGAAGTTTTTTTTTTATTGCATCTGAGTCTGCACTCATCCTAGTGGCAGTGTTCTGTGTCTTCTGAACAGGCTTCTAGGACTGACATCTAGGAATGTTAAGAGGCTGAAATCTTTGAAATTCATTAAATGTGGCAAAACCTTAAAGAAATTTAGTTGTTTCGTCAAATTTAGTCAAAAATGTTTGCTTATCTTGGCGCTTACAGTCCAAATTCACAACTGCAATCGAATATCAAACAAAATCAAAACTTAACCAAGAAAATTTTATGCACATTGTTAAAGAGTTATTTTAGGAAAAATTTGATTGAACTTTTGTTAAAATGTAAAGAAATACGTTTAATGCCTGATTATTGTTTGTGTTGGAGCCAGAGGGGCTACTTGAAATTAAAAGAAAGAGAGTGGACTGTATTTTGCAGAAAGTCTCAATCTGCCTACCTTTGGCCGCGCTGGTGGCGACGGGTAAATGTCTATGGGTAAGGGTTGAATTAGGTAAGGCTGATAGGGAAGGAATAAAGGGAGACACAAACTTATCTTCGAGATGCGCAGACTTGGAGCTCCGTCAAATACGAGTTCAGAAAAACACAAATAAATTCGAAAATGAAAACTTCGCGAAATTCGAGGGTCGCGATTTGTCTCGACAGACTACCTGTCTGAAGCGAGGTTGCGAGCAGAACAGGAGAACTAGAACTGATACGAGGTTGAGAGCAGAACCGGAGAACTAGGACTGATACGAGGTTGAGAGCAGAACCGGAGAACTAGGACTGATACGAGGTTGAGAGCAGAACCGGAGAACTAGGACTGATACGAGGTTGAGAGCAGAACCGGAGAACTAGGACTGATACGAGGTTGAGAGCAGAACCGGAGAACTAGAACTGATACGAGGTTGAGAGCAGAACCGGAGAACTAGGACTGATACGAGGTTGAGAGCAGAACAGGAGAACTAGAACTGATACGAGGTTGAGAGCAGAACCGGAGAACTAGGACTGACGCGAGCAGAGAGCAGAACTAGCACTGAGTGGGAAAGGCTCACCACTGCAAGTGGAGAGCTCGTCAAACTTGATGACGCAAAATATCACCTATAAATCAGCTGGAATGCACAGGTACTAACCAACTGAAATAAATTAAATTCAAAACGAAGGAAGTGGCGCGAACAGTTTGCAATTCATTTAATGTGGCAAAATCTTACAGAAATTTAGTTGTTTTCGTGAAATAAAGTAAAATCTCTTTTCCTATCTTTAGCTGCAAGCTAAAGTGATATATTAACAATTATTGTGATTCCAGGCGCATTGCAAATAAGAAATTTTTTCAAAACTGAATTCATTGAATAATCTGTCGTAAAAATTTAACAAGTTTATTTGTGCAATGTTATTAATCACTTCTCATTTTTTTGTTTTACTCCACCAATTAATTTGGCCTTTCGTAAAAGAACTTAATGCAAAAAAGCCCATTCCCGGGTCAATAAAAGTGATAACAACAAAAAATGAACCTTTTTCTATCTTAGAAGAAAATTACGGCCCATTTTTCTTTGTCTCTGGATTTGAATTTTACATGTGATCTTGTAGCCTTGAATTGATGGTCGTCTTTCAACTGAACGCCGGTGCATTTCACGGCCCGTCTGAGCCCGGGTCACGTGACACTTCCACATCGCATGACCTGCCTCGACCCATGAATCAGATCAATCACGCCGTGCTTCACTCCAATAAACCCCCGACATTCCTGGCGGGGACGTTGCTGCATTATGCATTCGATGCACTCGCTGCTGCTGCTGCTGCTGCTGCTGCTGCTGCTGCTGCTGCTGCTGCTGCTGCTGCTGCTGCTGCTGCTGCTGCTGCTGCTGCTGCTGCTGCTGCTGCTGCTGCTGCTGCTGCTGCTGCTGCTGCTGCTGCTGCTGCTGCTGCTGCTGCTGCTGCTGCTGCTGCTGCTGCTGCTGCTGCTGCTGCTGCTGCTGCTGCTGCTGCTGCTGCTGCTGCTGCTGCTGCTGCTGCTGCTGCTGCTGCTGCTGCTGCTGCTGCTGCTGCTGCTGCTGCTGCTGCTGCTGCTGCTGCTGCTGCTGCTGCTGCTGCTGCTGCTGCTGCTGCTGCTGCTGCTGCTGCTGCTGCTGCTGCTGCTGCTGCTGCTGCTGCTGCTGCTGCTGCTGCTGCTGCTGCTGCTGCTGCTGCTGCTGCTGCTGCTGCTGCTGCTGCTGCTGCTGCTGCTGCTGCTGCTGCTGCTGCTGCTGCTGCTGCTGCTGCTGCTGCTGCTGCTGCTGCTGCTGCTGCTGCTGCTGCTGCTGCTGCTGCTGCTGCTGCTGCTGCTGCTGCTGCTGCTGCTACAACCTTCGGCTCTGTTCGGCAGGTCTCGCCGACGCTGCCCGAGCAACTCGCGCACGCGCGCCAGCAGGCAGCTTTCTGGGAGACGCATGCGCTCGAGCTGCGTCGGCTCGTGCCGATCCACGAGGCCGAGGTTCTTCGGCTGCAGCGAGAAGTTCACAAGCTCAAGGTCAGCAAGGTCACGTCATTACTTTGTGAAAATTTCAAGCAAATGGAAGTAAAGGTTCTAATTTTAAAATATTTCTTGCGTTTCTGCCCCAGAAATCCACAAAAAAATGTTTAAGTGTAGGAAAAGTTACGCTTATTGCATAAAAAAAGTCTCTTTGCGTGTTTGTTCGCGCTCTACAGGCCAAACGCGTACACGGATTTGGATGAAAATTTCTCTGAATCATCGTTTTCTCTGAACTTAGATCTGCAACATTTTTAAAGCAATTTTACGAAAATCTATGACTTTGACTTCAAACGACGACAAAGACAAGGCGTGTTTTTCTATCAATTTTACTTTTTCGATTCATTCGAGTTCTGAAATTTTGGTTTCGAGCGAATCAATAAATGTATTCAACATTTTAAATTGACTTTAATTTCGACGACGCAACAAATTCATTGACCTTGAAGCTGAGTTTACTCCAGGCACACTATACTGTCTCCCCTTTGCGTCAAGGGGTGTCCATTAAGGGAATGTAATGCAGCACGGTCCTCCTGATCCGACATCGTAAATCAAACCTCGGCAAGAAATAAACAAACGCTATCTCGGCCAGTCGCTAGACAACCTGAAGATAAGGCGGCCATTGAACCAGGTGTGACGTCATCGCAACACGTCATCGCCGACGATGCCAACAGGTGGTACAGTAGCTGCGTCATGCGAGCGCCGTCTCTGACGTCACCGCGTGAAGCGCTGCGTTTGTTGCGGAAACATTTTGTAATGGTTAATGCTACGAAAATAAAATTGAACGGTTTGGCAACGTTGGAAACATCTGTTCTCGTGAGGTCAATGAAGTTAAGCAACTTTTCGGTGAGTTAGCTGTTGGATGGGTGACCATCATGAACATGATCAGATCTGTTCGGGAGAGAGGTTGGAGGGTTTGAAGTTAGTACAACAACTTCACTCGCCTTGCTTATCAACCTCTCGACAGCACGGATTAGTGGAGGAATCCTGTCGTTCGAGTCGTACCGTCCTTCGGAAGGGACGTAAAGCCGGTGGTCCCCTCGGTGCTTTTCGACAGGAGTAGGCTACGTGCCGGCACCGGGTTTCCCCTCCTCCCTTCTAGACTAGGTTAGGTTCATCATCACCATTTCATTCACCGACGCCATTAGACCAGTGCCAAAGGGCCAGTTGTCAAAACAGTGCGTCGTTAAACACCAATAATCAATCAATCAATGAACATGATCGGTTTTGTTCATCATTTTTCAATATTCTGGTTGTTTTCAATGGACGTCAGCTGATTTTTGATACTGATCGATAGTTTTTGCTTCTTGGGATCAAATAAACACAGAAAAAACAGGGTGACCATAATTATAAAACTGCGCCCCTTGCGGACAAAACACGCAAGCAACTCGAGGCGTGGCCCAAAGGCGCATGGATGTTTAACTTCTAAAATACTTGCATAAAAAAAATGCCAAATTCCAAAATTATTGTGGTTGGGAAAAAGATCTGCGAAACCTCTTAAGAGTCTACATAGCTTGTAACCCGATACGATAACGAAAAACATAATAATCTGTGGCAGTAATCATAAGAAGCCACGGATTATAAACGCTGGCACTTATCTGCGACTCTTGCATAACCAAGATTAATCATCAAAATGAAAAAAATCTGCTTTTTCTCGATTTTCGTGATTTAAATGACACGGCTGGATTCATATTTGTCAGCAGATTGTATGATACTTTGAATCAAAGTTCTAGTGCACTTATTGGCTGTACTGCAGCACATTTTCAATCACGGCAAAGAATTGGTAGTACGTCACGTTATAAGCCGCTCTAATCCTGTGTCGAGTTTGTTGTAAACATTGCTGAACAGCATTCCGCAAGCAAACTTTCATTGAGTAGTAGATGCCGAGAATACAAATCAATCAGTATTTGTTTGCGATTAATTTTATTGATACCATCGTGTTTTTGATGGACAGTACATGGAACACATTTTTTTATTCGATCTTCTGGCGTGATTTTTACCCATAACATTATGAAAATTAATTTTTTCCACCATGGTTGAAATCACATTCTTGTGACGAACACTAAGAAATAACATGGTTGTTGCTTCAAAAAAGTCTGCCCAAAGAGCATAACTAGACTTAGTATGCAGTCATCGATGCGTCGTTTCACAATGCTTGAACGCAGACGAACATTTTAACGCCACAAAAGTGTCATTTTGAAACTTATCTGATTCCGAACAAAGTAACGAAATAATAATAATATTTTTGAATACGAACTACATATTAGTTTCAATTAGTATACATCGATTGCATGGAGCCATGGATCGGAAACACTCCGTTGCCGATTTATTTGTTGGCTGTTTGCGCCTTCGCACTTTTCCTCTGCAATTTCGCGGCGGCTTTCATGTCTTTGGCGTTTTGAGCCGCAGCACGGGCTTCAACAACGCATCGCGGATCTCGGATGTCTGTCTTCAACATTCGTTTACTGTACTGCGGGCTGCAAATTTCAATGACTAGGCACTTGTTATAAAACCTAGAACAAACAAAAATTATAGATTCATCAGCGTCTACCAATAGTCACTCCCAGCAGAGATCGAGCATATATTTTTTCTCACTCACCAACAAAGGCGCGCTTCCATCTTCTCACGCCAGAAGTCCTCGTTCCTTTCAACACGTTCGAATGTGAACCAATTCGTAGTGTATAACAAAATAGCACAAAGACTAACGGGTTCGCATGTCTGTGCTGTATGAACTGTTCAATTAGTTATGACTTTATGAGTGTTACGCGGGCTTCTGCTATTTTCATTTTTTTTTCTACCCTGTATGCATGCTTGTGATGCAGAATAAAATGAAGATGAAATTGAAATTGAAATTGAATTGAATACAAACGATGATGGTTAGTTTAAGCAACATTGCTTTGATTAGTGAAGAAAATATACTTTTTGATCTATAAAAACACTCTGTCTCCACGGAACGAGCCGTCATCGGCCATATCTTTACGCCGACTAAATTTTATCGCTAACTAGCCTCAGCATGCCGAGTGCCGACTTCCTAGAATCTCTTCTCTTCCGACTTGACAATCATACAATTCCGAAAATTACACAATAATACAAAATAACTATATTTTTAAGACCCAAGCAAGCAATGAAAAATATCGGACACCCAATATATCGATTTTCATTATTATCGGATTTCCTTCTAAGATCAATACAAACGTGCGTAACACAAGTTTCAGTTTTAGAGCACTGATAGATTGAGTAAAGTTGAGTAGTAAAGTTGAGTGAGACCCACCCAACTAGGTTTACAGAGCAGTGGGTGAAGGAATGATGCATATTAATCGGTAATTTTCGTCGGATTTTTTCATTTCAACATTGCTTTTGATCTGCAAACAGAGACGAATCCAGTCGTATCGATAAAACAATATGAAACACGGATTTGTATCGATATCCTTTTTTATTAACTTTCTATTGAACTCGGTGTCGGGTTGTGCAAGTATAATCTCCACGAGTGTTTTTATTTCTCATACTGATAACGAGGCAGTAAAACTGGAAGATTATTTCCATCGGGTCTAATCCGTGAAAGATTAGCTTTCTCACACGGAAATTTTTGGTAGTGCAGAGGTCCACGTGGTTACTTTTCCTGCCCCCTAAAATGATCCCTATATTTATGAAAAAAAATCAGTGGATAGTTGAAAAAATTTCTAACACGCGATGTAAAGGCTCGTGTCGATCGGACGTTTACTTTGTTCACAAATAAATCTTGAATTTGGGACTTTTTGTGGGTGTTTTTTAAACGAAAACACCACTTTTCTTTCTTCTCTGGTTGTTTTATTTTCCATCCGATCTCAATTAAAATTTACTAGGCGGGTCGGAGTACTCTTCCTCTACACACTGATTTTACTGCAAAAATATTGGGATCAATTTAGGGGGCAGGAAAAGTAATTACGTGGACCTCTGCATTTTAGGCTTTTAAGCTGCCTTTAGCTGGCTCTTAAAGAAAATGATTTAAGTTCCGTTTGACTAATTGATTCGTGCACCTATTCCACTCAATCGAAATTCTATTAAAATGACGTCATGATACCCACTCGCTAAAGCCAGGCAGAGCAATTCGGGTTGTGATTTCCCTGTCTTCCTTTGTTATTTAACAGAGCTTATTAATATGCTTCTATAAACTGGTAGTACGTCAGGTGGGTATCTGACGTAATTCTTCTGTGATTGGAATAGGTCTTTTCCGTCTGATTAAATTTTATATCAAATAAAATATATTAATATTTTTAGTAAAAAGTTATATATTAACGTAATAAAGACATGTAAGCGGTTAATGCTACAAACTGGAACTTTATTTAGGAAAACCAACGTTAGAAAATATTATTTATTTGCAATTTTAAGTTGGAATTTGTGAAAGATTCTGAGGATCGTGATCAAAATTAAGGGTGAAAGTTAGAAGACGGAGAAGATTTTCTTATAAATCCATTAAAGTTAATTCAGAAGTTTGGGGTGTCGAGCGATCTAGAAAACAGAAATACAAAAAAAAATACAGAAAAAAATACAAAACAGGTTTGTTTTTCAGCAGCAAGTTTAATTGAAACTTCGCATCGATTCACGGATCAAAATTCTTTAGTTTTGTAAATAATTTCTGTGAAATAATTTATTGAGTTTAACTCCGTGAGTCTGGCGGGTTCGAGGCATCGCCCGACGTGCGGAGTGTTTCACCAACAGGTCGGCGTTACCCGGGCAACCACGCGTCGCGTGCCGACAACCACAACTAACAGACTGATTAACTAACCCGTCGATTAGTTGCCTGGCGACGGCAGCACGCGATGCTCGACTGTCTTCACTTCCGTTCGCCGTCGCTTGAAATCTTCACAAAGTTTATGTAAAACACAAGTCACAATCTTCAGCGAGAAAACGGGGTTGCTACGATTTGATTTGACTGCCGGTGTTTAACGACGCACTGTTTTGACAACTGTCTATCGCTGAACGGACCGGGTTGTTCTAAGGATTAGCTGAGTAAGATTCAGGACGCACAACGCCTTGCTAAATTGCTAAATTGTCCGGCGGACAATTTGTCAGGCTACCCTATCGTATAGAAGGGGTGGGCAGCCAGGTGTTAAACCGCGGGAGGCGCCGTGTGGCCAGGCAACAATCTTGCCCCTGCTTCTTGGGTATCACGTCAAAAATTTCAGTAAAATGCTAGATATCAACAGTTATAGATTTTACGGACTTGAGCTGAGTCCAAGAGACACAGGTACGCGTTACCGGGACATGGTATCTCAGTACAGGGGCGGCTCGTGAGGGAGGTCTGCAGGGCTGCAGCCCTCCCTAGCTTTCCGGTGTAACAACATCAAATAATATCTTTCTTAATATTTTTTCATGGAATTTAATTTTTAAATATAATATTTATTACATTTACATATTTATTTTCTAGACGTTTCATACATACATTTAAACCAGAAAAATATTTACTATTTAGTATTTAATTGTATTGAATCAGCGGTATTTGCTACGGAACGCGCGGCGTTGCAATTGAATAGCGAGCGGAATGCCGCGCGCCATGGCAGCAGCACACTTCACACGAGCAAGCGCGCGGGCTGGAGCGAATGCAGCCCGAGCTAGCTACCATTCTATACGGTAAAGCCGGGAGACTCACGGAGCTACGAAGTTTGCCAAGGTCACACTCAGCTTGCTTGTTGCGCGATGCTATAACGAATCTTCGGGCTGCTCGCAAGGCAGCTCACTGCAGCTCGATTGGGTGTCTCCGACCGGGAGTCCCCGGCCGACGAATTAACTAGCTGGAGCGATAACGCTCCACGGCCCGCCATGGTATCGTCACCTCTGTTCCTTCCGAACACTAACATTAAACCAAAATATTGCCATAAAAACAATTAGACGAATTTTCGTTTATTTGAAGGGGGGGGGGGGGGGGGATACATGCATTGTAAACTATATATTTTTTTAGCAGACGAGCCGAGATGCACAGATGCACAGATGCACAGAGGAAGGAAGGTACATGCACAGAGTAAGGAAGGTACATGCACAGAGGAAGGAAGGTACATGCACAGAGTAAGGAAGGTACATGCATGGAGTAAGGAAGGTACATGCACAGAGGAAGGAAGGTACATGCATGGAGTAAGGAAGGTACATGCACAGAGGAAGGAAGGTACATGCACAGAGTAAAGCCTGATTTACACGGTCACATTTTTTCATCACATTCCGTCAAACCCTTGCACAGCAGTCTTGTATACAACTGCATGTGACCGTGTAAACAGTCCATTGCACGGCAGTCTTGTCTACAACTGCATGTGACCGTGCCACGAGCCGCTACTGTCTCAGTAGTTGTAACTTTTGGGGTTCCTGATGGAGGAACACCGTCGTTATCCAGTATAACAGGGAAGGGGTGGATTAGGCTTCCCGGTTACTAGTTTAGATTGCTAATGATAATTGTAGTTAATTGGTAGATTGAATGAGGGTTTATTGGTATTGATACACAAATGATAAGTAGTTGGCTACAGGTTGATACACTTTACTATTCTATACTATTGGAATACGTCTGTCTACGACTAAGGCTGGATTAGTACTCTCTGGTGGTTGCTACAGCGATGCCTTTCTGCTGGCGTTCTCACAGGTGTAAAGTCCAAGATCAGGATTGTGGGAACAGCATTGTCAGCAGTTGCATACTTCTGTCCGTATACTGTTATCAGCAGAATGAAATGATACTTGCTGCTAGTATAGAGTATATAATAGAATATTGTAGAGTATAGAAATATCTACATGTAACTTTGTTACGTAGTTCTACGTTCGTACTTCGCATACACCAGCTTCCTCGTGCCGTTGGAAGAACGATCAGCTTCTTTAGACAAAAAAGTTACCATTTGCACCATCTATTGCATTTATACATCATTTATCTCATACATATTTATACTATTCGAGGTGTAAGTAAGTTCATGTACCAATATCATTTGCCAAATGTGAAAGAATCGACGACCAGATTTACAATTAAAGTCAGAAGTTGAATAAAATCAAACATAGCCACTATCTCTCTGATCTTCATATCCACAAGTGCCTTTTAGTCTATCTCATCAATGAAATAATGTTTCATTTTACTGTAACTTTTGACGTGGTACCCAAACAGCGTACTTGTTCCTTCTGTTGGGGAAATTCCCCGAAGCGATGATGCTTCAAGTAGCTGGCTTCGACCCCCTCGAACGCAAGGGTTCACTGGCAAATTGTCCGCTGGCAAATTGTCCGCCGTCCTAATGTTTTACTAGACACTCGCATATTATTATCTTTAAGCTTTTAACAAGTTCTTAATTGGATGAGCGAGCGAAGCGAGCGAAATCCTTCAATTTAACAACATAGGGAAAAAAAAAGCATTTGGATTTATGTTTTTTTTTTTGTTTGTAACAAAAACGAGCAGCCCTACTTAAAGGTCACGGATCGTTACGAAATTTGGCAAAAACGTTCGTGGCGACTCAGCGAGGTGCTGTATGGTTTTTGAGCAAAATCTGGTCAGCCGTTTCATTTTTATGAGCAAAAACCCGTAAATTTTTCAGTTTTTTGGTACTAGCTTCGTAACTAATAAACCGATCCGCACCAAATTTGGATTGAATATATATGATAACAAGATAAACGAATTGCCTAAGTTTCAGATTCGTGCATGAAGTATTCTGCTAATCAGAAAAAAAAAATTACTTAATAATAAATAATAACAATAAAAATACTTGATCATTAAAGCACTGTTTTCAACAATATGATTTTCAAATGTTTTCCGTTTGAATTTCTCCTCGGAGATTACGGCTCGCTCATCCTGCAACGAGTGTTCTACTAATCGTTTACCTAGTTTAAATTTAGTTCTTAAGTTTAACTATAGTTACTTAAACTAGTTTTAAGTTAACTTAATTCTTACAGTTATATTCTTAAACAGTGAGTAATTAAGGTAAATCGGTGACAGCATATTTGTAGCTGCCATCACGTTGGTGGTGGTATTGATTGCTAGCGCTCAGCGGCCCGGGTTGTTTTCAAATGAAATAGAGTCAAGTTGCTGAGATTCTGATGAAGCGAAGGGTGGACTCTTCTAGCGGCGACGCCCGTCACGTGACCCTGTCCCGGGGGAAGGGGAGGGAGCGGGGTGTTTGTCGAGGGGATCGGGTTCCCCCCCCCCGTGTCTGGGGTCACTGGGTCATGCAATGATTTGCTGGACAGCCGGGTTTAGCATTTTAAACAAACGAGATGCGATTGTTTTTTATCGTTGCGTTATCGTTTCGATCGTTTCGATCGTTGAGGATGAGCGTTGATTGAATGATGCTCAAGGAATCAAAGTCTTTGTTGAACAATTTGAGCCAGAATTTATTTAGAGTGATTAAAATGGACAATGTTCAAATCAAAAATTTGAAACTTTGAAAAAAAGCATTTTTAACCGCTTTTGTCGCGTGGTTCAAGGTTTTACCAATTTTTTTACGGTTTATATGAAGTTATTCAGTCTAAAGAGGCTGAAACTTGATTTAAAAAAATTGTAAAAATCAGATTCAAGTAAATATGTATCTTTAAGAGATGAACTGAAAGCTGTAGAGCTTTGATTTGAAACCTGAATCCCGTGAGGTATTTTAGCTTTAGTCTTAGGTGTAATTTTTTCTGACTTTTTTAAATATGAAACATAGAACAATGAACTAACAGCGGAGACCAATGTGCTTTTTACTTTTTTTTAAATAATTTTTTTCATTAAATTTTAATCTCATAAGGCAGCCTCTTTTCCGTTTAGGCAAATGCCCAGACGGAAAAGATATGCCCATATTCTAATACAGTAAATGATTTGTATTCAATGTTTATATCACTTTCGCTGCTACGCGCTTGTAAACGCGTCTTAGCTACGTCTTCTGACGAATTCTGAGATTCGTTGTCTGCAGACGAAGATGTTTCAATCGCGTGAATTCGTTGAAATCCGATATTAACTTCGTGGAAACGAAGGACAAGCCAATTTGCCTGAGTTTAGTGATCCAGAATTGTTGTGTGACCATGCGCTTTCTTGATCGACAACTCCAAGCTCAATGGAAATGCTTAAGAAACATTTTTCTTATATAACATTAATTCGCTCTGCTAAATAACAAAGGAAGACAGGGAAATCACAACCCGAATTGCTCTGCCCGGCTTTAGCGAGTGGGTATCATGACGTCATTTTGATAGAATTTTGATTGAATGAAATCGGTGTACTATTTTTTCTGATAATTTGTTCGACGTGTCACGTAATTTGAGACGTATGATAAGGTTGCCTAGCAACCATCACCCCAGCCACCGGCGTAGCGCCAGCTTCGGTGAAAGAGTCTTTTAAAAAAAGTCTTCAATTTTTCTAAATTGTTTTTGTCCGCGTCGAGCTGCGATCAAACGCAACAGATAACCAAAAAAAGACCCGAGATAACCGACTCACTGAAAGATTAACCTCGATCTGGTTAAAATCGGCCCGCATTTTCAACAATCTTCGCTCAGAATCGCGCGTTTGTTCCTGGCGTCTTCGATCGTGGCTGGCATGAGGTTGAATCAGATCGAACATTCAACCTGGCAGTGAAATCCGCTGCCCCACCCCACTGTTTCCCTTGCTGAGCGGTAACTTCCGTGACTCCCCCCCCCCCCAAACCCCCCGGCGTTGCCCTTGGCGATCGCGGGGAGCATGTAAACAAGCTACTTCCGGTGCGAGGTCGGAAGTGACGTGACCGCCGGGGAAATCGAGACACGGTGACCTGGATGTTAGGGGTTCGGAGGCTTGTTCCTGAGATTTTTATTTTATTCTCTTGCCGTCCCGGCGGCAGAGAGTCGATGATGACGATGATGATGATGGTGATGATGATGATGATGATGATGATGATGATGATGATGATGATGATGATGATGATGATGATGATGATGATGATGATGATGATGATGATGATGATGATGATGATGATGATGATGATGATGATGATGATGATGATGATGATGATGATGATGATGATGATGATGATGATGATGATGATGATGATGATGATGATGATGATGATGATGATGATGATGATGATGATGATGATGATGATGATGATGATGATGATGATGATGATGATGATGATGATGATGATGATGATGATGATGATGATGATGATGATGATGATGATGATGATGATGATGATGATGATGATGATGATGATGATGATGATGATGATGATGATGATGATGATGATGATGATGATGATGATGATGATGATGATGATGATGATGATGATGATGATGATGATGATGATGATGATGATGATGATGATGATGATGATGATGATGATGATGATGATGATGATGATGATGATGATGATGATGATGATGATGATGATGATGATGATGATGATGATGATGATGATGATGATGATGATGATGATGATGATGATGATGATGATGATGATGATGATGATGATGATGATGATGATGATGATGATGATGATGATGATGATGATGATGATGATGATGATGATGATGATGATGATGATGATGATGATGATGATGATGATGATGATGATGATGATGATGATGATGATGATGATGATGATGATGATGATGATGATGATGATGATGATGATGATGATGATGATGATGATGATGATGATGATGATGATGATGATGATGATGATGATGATGATGATGATGATGATGATGATGATGATGATGATGATGATGATGATGATGATGATGATGATGATGATGATGATGATGATGATGATGATGATGATGATGATGATGATGATGATGATGATGATGATGATGATGATGATGATGATGATGATGATTATTGGTGTTTAACGACGCACTGTTTTGATGAGTGGCCCCGTGGCGCTGGTCTATAAAGAAATGGTGATGATGAGGGTGATGAAGAACCTAACCTATGGCTAGAAGGGAGGAGGGGAAACCCGGTGCCGGCACGTAGCCTACTCCTGTCGAAAAGCACCGAGGGGACCACCGGCTTTACGTCCCTTCCGAAGGACGGTACAACTCGAACAACAGGATTCCTCCGCTAATCCGTGCTGTCGAGAGGTTGACAAGCGAGACGAGTGAAGTTGTCAAAAAGAGAATCTTTCTACGTGATAACTTCATCCCGGTCTGCCAGGTTGGCCACCAGCGTTTTTTCACCCGATTTAATTGAGAAGGCCGTGAAATATTCGACTCTTTGCCGGCCGAACGGTTTGGCAACGTTGGTAACACCGGTTCTCGTGAGATCACCGAAATTGAGCAATATCGCGCTGAGTCAGGTGTTTGATGGGTTACCATCATGCACATGATCAGTTCTGTGCGGGAGAGACGTCGGAGGGTTTGAAGTCAGTACGACAACTTCACTCGCCTTGCTAATCAACCTCTCGACAGCACGGATTAGCGGAGGAATCCTGTTGTTCGAGTTGTACCGTCCTTCGGAAGGGATGTGTGCGATAAAAGTATTTAATAAAATATACTGTGTCATTTTGAAGTAAACCAATTGGATATAGTTCTTCTTTTAATAGACTTTTTCGTCTTAAAATAATTGTATAATTTGCCGCTCACCTAACTTCCGTCTCCTGCCACCAGAGCGTGCTGCAACAAGCGACAAGCTTCGCGCAAGATGGCGACCCGCTGGCTGCGCCTGCGCACGGTTACTGCTCAGCCGCGCGCCTGCGCGCGCCTGCGCTCAAGAAGCAGGGCGTGTCGGGCGAGTCGAGCGACGCTGCGCAGCTCGCAGACGACATCCTGGTGCAGCGCCACGAGAAGGACTTCCGGTCTGTGCTAGCCAATTGCTGTCAAGCCTCTTTAATGCCAGCCAATGGCGAAGTGTCCTTCTTAAAGCTAGACAATGGCGGTCAAGCCTCTTTAAAGCTAGCGAATGGCGGTCAAGCCTTCTTAATGCTAGCCAATGGCAGTCAAGCCTTCTTAATGCTAGCCAATGGCGGTCAAGCCTTCTTAATGCTAGCCAATGGCAGTCAAGCCTTCTTAATGCTAGCCAATGGCAGTCAAGCTTTCTTAATGCTAGCCAATGGCAGTCATGCCTTCTTAATGCTAGCCAATGGCGGTGTAGTCTCTTTAAAGATAGCTAATGGCGGTCGAACCTCCTTAAAAATTGCCAATGGTGGTCAAACCTCCTTAATACCAAACTGTGGCGGTTAAGGCTTTTTAATTTAAAATTAAAACTTGATGAGAGTTGCGAGCAGAGCGAAATCTTCAGTTACACATTTCTACTAAAGAAATCTGTTGTTTTTTTTTGTTGTGTGCCTGTTTGCGTTCTACTGGCAAAATTCGATTAGGATCAAAAAGTTTGGACCTTCGTTTTGTCTGAACTTAGATCTGCCACGTTTTTGAAGCAATTCGGACGGGTAAATTTTATGTTATTAAGTTTTTACAAAAATTTTCAGTTTTTCAAAAACACGTTTTGCACTCTGGAGGCCAAGAATCTGAATATAATTTGACAAAACTTTCTAGATATGTTGACTCTCACGATTCAATGTTTGTGTACAAATTTTAATTTTGAGAAGCCTTTTCCTGTAAAATGTCTCTTTTATGACACCATTAAAGCGTTTCTGCGGTTTTTTGCAGCTAAAGCAACTTTATTCTCAACCGATTTTAACAAAATTTACTGTGTGCATTATAAATCGTAAAAAGAAGATACTGTGTTAATGTTGAGCAAACCAGTTGAATGGTTTTTATTTAAATTGATATCTACTTTTTTTAAATTCAAATAATTTCACGACGACTACACCATGATATTTCCAGGTAACGAATGTCATTCAGAAAGCTGCTAAATTATCGCTGGACATGTTAAATTGATCATACAAGCCTCTAGGCTATGCGCACACGCAATATAAACGCGTTGAGGGTGAGCGTAAATATTACGCTCATCCACAACATGATTATATGAGTGTTCGCATAGCCTAGTGGTATATGAAAGTAACAAATGCCAGAAAAAAAGCTGCCCTAAATTTTTATCACCGATTACCTTAAACATATCTTCTTGTCTTCTTTGGCTTTGTGCACACCTACTACAATCGTGTTTTGGAGGAACGATAATAATATGAGGCTCATTTGCCTGTCAGCGTATAACTTAAAATTAAAATGTTTGCCAATAATTTAGCAGCCATCTCGAAATTATCACAGAGCTTAGAGTAGGTAGTGAATTTATTTTAATATTTCAAAACAATTTACAGAGAAACTAGTTGATTGATTTGCTTACAAATTATGTGGTATCTTCTTGGTTTATTTCAGAGTTATGACGCACACAGCTAAACTTGTCAACGTCGGTTGAAGGAAAGGTTCATTTAGTTGCAAAAAGCCAAAAAGTCGCAATAAAAACGTCACAAAAGCAAGAAAATGCTGAACACGCAAGAATGCAAATATCACACAATCATGAAATCGTTGAAGTCAAAATAATTTTACAATTATTTCAAAATATAAGTAGTATAAGCATATTTATAAGTATAAGTTTATATATATTAAAAGTAGTAAAGGCTTTGAACCAGTGGCGGCGCCAGATATAAATCAGTAGGGGGGCAAAGCAGGGGCAAGCGAATAGGTGAAGGGGGCAATAAACACCCCCCCCCCCCCCACACAGATCGAATTACCTGAAGAGTGTTTTTATTTCTCATGCTGTAAATTAGGCAGTGCAATTGGAAGATTATTTTCACAAGGTCTAATCCGTACAAGCTTATAGCTTCATCACACGGAAAATTTTGCTGGTGCAGCGTTCCACGTAAAAGCAGTTAGTTGCCCCTACAATAATCACTATATTTCTGAAAAACATTCAATTGACAGTTGAAAGAAATTCTAACTCGCAATGTGAAGTCTCGAGTCGATCGGACGTCTACTTTGTTCACAAGAGATCTGGAATTTGGGACTTTTCAGCGGGGGGGCAAGCAGGGGGGCAAGCCAATTTTTGGGGGTGCACTTGCCCCCCCATGCACCCACGTAGCGCCGCCACTGCGTTGAACAGATGTTTTTAAAGTGGACGGTGCAAATGTGCAGTGGTTTGTTTAGAGTCGTGAAAAGGCTGAACACTTTCATGCCATCAAAAAAAAGTTTTGTCGAGTTGTATTAAGATTATAGGCGTGCAAAAAGTGTCTAAATATAACTGCATATTTTCGTGAAAACTCTTCTAAAAAAACCTTTCCCGTCCGATAAGCTTCAAAAACGTGGAACATCAAAGTTCAGAGAAAACGAAGGTCCATGTTAATTTTCATTAAAATCAGTTTTGACAGGGGAGACTTTTTTGCAGTAAGTTTAATTGAAGATTGAGTCGCTTGACATCAGACATGATTGCAAAGCGAAGCATTAGTGTGAATTTAATCCTGAAAACAAATACTTGTTGCATGTACGGTAGACAATGATTATTAGAAACGAAATATCAATTCCAAAATTTACATCCGTACCGGGATTTGAATCCGGGTCTTTGTCTATCCGAGACACTGCACTTATCCATTTTGCTACACTGTAGAGTTGTTGGCGTCCATGGAGATAGAAACAGGACTAAGAATGAACATAAAAGGCGGTGAATCTAGTGACGCTATGCTGCAATCACTCGCCAACAACTCGACTAACCCCGATTATAACGTGGCTCCATGGAGATAGAAACAGGACTATGAATGAACATAGAAGGCGGTGAATCTAGTGACGCTATGCTGCAATCACTCGCCAACAACTCGACTAACCCCGATTATAACGTGGCTCCATGGAGATAGAAACAGGACTATGAATGAACACAGAAGGCGTTGAATCTAGTGACGCTATGCTGCCATCACTCGCCAACAACTCGACTAATCCCGATTATAACGTAGCTCCATGGAGAGAGAAACAGGACTCCGAATGAACATAGAAGGCGGTGAATCTAGTGACGCTATGCTGCAATCACACGCCAACAACTCGACTAACCCCGATTATAACAAGGCTCCATGGAGATAGGAACAGGACTATGAATGGACATAGAAGGCGGTGAATCTAGTGACGCTATGCTGCAATCTCACGCCAACAACTCGACTAACCCTGATTATTACGTGGCTCCATGGAGATAGAAACAGGACTATGAGCGAACACAGAAGGCTGTGATTCTAGCAAATTCCGGTTCGGATGTAAATTTTGGAATTGATATTTCGTTACTTAAAACTAAACAGTTGCTCGTCACGGCCCACCCTAATATTGCAGTTGTCAGTTGTTTCAGAGGCTGGTTGTTTAAGTTTTGAACAGACTCTATGACGTATTTCCGGTCCTCAGCGGGTCAAGGTAACGATGAGGTCACCGCATAGCAACCAATCACGTTAGCAACACCGCGAAATGCGATAAAATACTGTCAAAATAACTTAACAAAATCAAGAATCTCTCCAAGCTGTTGAATCTAGGAAGCTCTCAATGGATTTAGACGTAGAAGCGAGCCTGGCGGACCGGGGTGAAGTAAATAAACATGTGCAGTAATCACCGGAAAAGATACTCTTTAATGTGTCAGCTGTCAGTAGACGCTTGAGATTGAGCATCAGCGGCAAACAGAGCACCCTCGATATTCAAAAGATGACGTAATAAACTATTTTTCAAGTTGAACAATTGATGGTCGGCCTGCTTTCTTTCTAAGCAAGGTGACGATTCTTTCGCCAGGTCAATAACATTATTTCGGCAGAGTTACCTTCATTCTACGGCTTGGTGAGATATTTATGTAAATAAATAAAGAAAAACCATGATACCAGCATTAAAATAAGAACTAGCAACTCCTTAAATAACTCAAACACTAAAAAAGTATTCACGTATTTTTGGCAACACAGTAGAATAGTAGTTGCCATTTAGTAGAATCATTTTAGCTATGTGCCTTGCCTAATGCCAGCAAACACCGGTGTCACTGCTGTTGCTAGTGTTGCCACGCTGCTACGATTGTTGGCATTACTATGTGCCTTGCCTAATGCCAGCAAACACCGGTGTCACTGATGTTGCTAGTGTTGCCACGCTGCTACGATTGTTGGCATTACTATGTGCCTTGCCTAATGCCAGCAAACACCGGTGTCACTGCTGCTGCTAGTGTTGCTACGCTGCTACGATTGTTGGCATTACTATGTGCCTTGCCTAATGCCAGCAAACACCGGTGTCACTGCTGTTGCTAGTGTCGCTACGCTGCTACGATTGTTGGCATTACTATGTGCCTTGCCTAATGCCAGCAAACACCGGTGTCACTGCTGTTGCTAGTGTTGCCACGCTGCTACAATTGTTGGCATTACTATGTTCCTTGCCTAATGCCAGCAAACACCGGTGTCACTGCTGTTGCTAGTGTTGCCACGCTGCTACGATTGTTGGCATTACTATGTTCCTTGCCTAATGCCAGCAAACACCGGTGTCACTGCTGTTGCAAGTGTTGCTACGCTGCTACGATTGTTGGCATTACTATGTGCCTTGCCTCATGCCAGCAAACACTGGTGTCACTGCTGTTGCTAGTGTTGCCACGCTGCTACGATTGTTGGCCTAATGCCTAATGCCTTGCCTAATGCCAGCAAAGCAAACACCGGTGTCACTGCTGCTGCTAGTGTTGCCACGCTGCTACGATTGTTGGCATTACTATGTGCCTTGCCTAATGCCAGCAAACACCGGTGTCACTGCTGTTGCTAGTGTTGCCACGCTGCTACGATTGTTGGCATTACTATGTGCCTTGCCTAATGCCAGCAAACACTGGTGTCACTGCTGCTGCTAGTGTTGCCACGCTGCTACGATTGTTGGCATTACTATGTGCCTTGCCTAATGCCAGCAAACACTGGTGTCACTGCTGTTGCTAGTGTTGCCACGCTGCTACGATTGTTGGCATTACTATGTGCCTTGCCTAATGCCAGCAAACACCGGTGTCACTGCTGTTGCTATAGTGTTGCCACGCTGCTACGATTGTTGGCATTACTATGTTCCTTGCCTAATGCCAGCAAACACCGGTGTCACTGCTGTTGCTAGTGTTGCCACGCTGCTACGATTGTTGGCCTAATGCCTTATGCCTTGCCTAATGCCAGCAAAGCAAACACCGGTGTCACTGCTGTTGCTATAGTGTTGCCACGCTGCTACGATTGTTGGCATTACTATGTTCCTTGCCTAATGCCAGCAAACACCGGTGTCACTGCTGTTGCTATAGTGTTGCCACGCTATAACGATTGTTGGCATTACTATGTTCCTTGCCTAATGCCAGCAAACACCGGTGTCACTGCTGTTGCTATAGTGTTGCCACGCTGCTACGATTGTTGGCATTACTGTGTGCCTTGCTTAATGCCAGCAAACACCGGTGTCACTGCTGTTGCTATAGTGTTGCCACGCTGCTACGATTGTCCAAACAGTGGATCAACAATTACTATCAAATATTAATTCCAAAATTTACATCTGTGCAAAGCGTCACTAGATTCACCGCCTTCTATGTTCATTCATAGTCCAGTTTCTATCTCCATGGAGCCACGTTATAATCAGGGTAAGTCGAGTTGTTGGCGTGAGATTGTGGCATAGCGTCACTAGATTCACCGCCTTCTATGTTCATTCATACTCCTGAATCTATCTCCATGGAGCCCAACAACTCAAATAAACTTGATATCGAGTTGGTTGTCCGTATAGCACAGTGGTTAGTGCAGTGCCCCGGACAGACAAAGACCTGGTTTCGAATCCCGGCACGGATGTAAATTTAGAAATTGATATTTTATTTCTAATAATCATTGCCTACCGTACATTCAACAAGTATTAGTATTTAGGATTAAATCAACACTAAAACAAGTGACCTTGAATCTGACAGGTCCAAGCAACTGATCAAGGAGGCCATAATGGACAACGACTTCTTGAAGAACCTGGACTCGGGTCAAGTCCGCGAGGTGGTCGAGTCGATGTACCCCACCTGTTACGTCACCGGGGACTACGTCATCAACGAGGGCGAGCCCGGGAAACACCTGTTTGTTGCCGCCGACGGCGAGTTCGAGGTACGAACCCGGGACACCTGTTACGATTAAACAAATTTTTATGAAATTTTCCAATTATGTGTTTTTCTCTCAATTTGCAGCTTTTTTTCAGGTATTTCACTTGCAAATTTTTTTGTAAATTAATTTTTACAAAAATGTTCAGTTTTTCATAATCACTCACTCAAGAAGCCAAGTAATGATAAAAATTGGACTAAAATTACTAGACCAGTTGCCACTATTTGATTTAAAGTTTGTGTGACAAGTTTAATGATTCTTTTTTGGCTTTTTTCTTGTGAATGGCGCTTTCAAGACACCTTTAAAGCGCTTTAGCAACTTTTTGCAGCTAAAGCAACTTAATCTACAACTGATGTTGACAAATTTTAACGTTGCCATGGTTGCAACGTGTTGTTAACGTTGCTGTTACCATGGTTGCAGGTGATCAAGGAGGGCAAGGTCTTGGGGCGCATCGGCTCAGGGAAGGCTTTCGGCGAGCTCGCCATTTTGTACAACTGCACGCGCACCGCGTCTATCCGCGCTTCCAGGGACTCCAAGGTCAGTGGCAAGGTCACGCCAGCATCAAGAAACATGTTGGTTAAAACAGGGAGCATCTCACCAGGCTGTAGGATGCAGGACACTCTGCCAGCAAACATGTCACCAGGCTGTAGGATGCAGGACACTCTGCCAGCAAACATCTCACCAGGCTGTAGGATGCAGGACACTCAGCCAGCAAACATCTCACCAGGCTGTAGGATGCAGGACACTCTGCCAGCAAACATCTCACCAGGCCGTAGGATGCAGGACACTCTGCCAGCAAACATCTCACCAGGCTGTAGGATGCAGGACACTCTGCCAGCAAACATCTCACCAGGCTGTAGGATGCAGGACACTCTGCCAGCAAACATCTCACCAGGCTGTAGGATGCAGGACACTCTGCCAGCAAACATCTCACCAGGCTGTAGGATGCAGGACACTCTGCCAGCAAACATCTCACCAGGCTGTAGGATGCAGGACACTCTGCCAGCAAACATCTCACCAGGCTGTAGGATTCAGGACACTCTGCCAGCAAACATCTCACCAGGCAGTAGGATGCAGGACACTCTGCCAGCAAACATCTCACCAGGCTGTAGGATGCAGGACACTCTGCCAGCAAACATCTCACCAGGCTGTAGGATGCAGGACACTCTGCCAGCAAACATCTCACCAGGCTGTAGGATGCAGGACACTCTGCCAGCAAACATTTCACCAGGCTGTAGGATGCAGGACACTCTGCCAGCAAACATCTCACCAGGCTGTAGGATGCAGGACACTCTGCGAGCAAACATCTCACCAGGCTGTAGGATGCAGGACACTCTGCCAGCAAACATCTCACCAGGCTGTAGGATGCAGGACACTCTGCCAACAAACATCTCACCAGGCTGTAGGATGCAGGACACTCTGCCAGCAAACATCTCACCAGGCTGTAGGATGCCGGACACTCTGCCAGCAAACATCTCACCAGGCTGTAGGATGCAGGACACTCTGCCAGCAAACATCTCACCAGGCTGTAGGATGCAGGACACTCTGCCCGCAAACATCTCATTAGGCTGTAGGATGCAGGACACTCTGCCAGCAAACATCTCACCAGGCTGTAGGATGCAGGACACTCTGCCAGCAAACATCTCACCAGGCTGTAGGATGCAGGACACTCTGCCAGCAAACATCTCACCACGTTGTAGGATGCAGGACACTCTGCCAGCACACATCTCACCAGGCTGTAGGATGCAGGACACTCTGCCAGCAAACATCTCACCATGCTGTAGGATGCAGGACACTCTGCCAGCAAACATCTCACCAGGCTGTAGGATGCAGGACACTCTGCCAGCAAACATCTCACCAGGCTGTAGGATGCCGGACACACTGCCAGCAAACATCTCACCAGGCAGTAGGATGCAGGACACTCTGCCAGCAAACATCTCACCAGGCTGTAGGATACAGGACACTCTGCCAGCAAACAATCTCACCAGGCTGTAGGATGCAGGACACTCTGCCAGCAAACATCTCACCAGGCTGTAGGATGCAGGACACTCTGCCAGCAAACATTTCACCAGGCTGTAGGATGCAGGACACTCTGCCAGCAAACATCTCACCAGGCTGTAGGATGCAGGACACTCTGCGAGCAAACATCTCACCAGGCTGTAGGATGCAGGACACTCTGCCAGCAAACATCTCACCAGGCTGTAGGATGCAGGACACTCTGCCAGCAAACATCTCACCAGGCTGTAGGATGCCGGACACTCTGCCAGCAAACATCTCACCAGGCTGTAGGATGCAGGACACTCTGCCAGCAAACATCTCACCAGGCTGTAGGATGCAGGACACTCTGCCCGCAAACATCTCATTAGGCTGTAGGATGCAGGACACTCTGCCAGCAAACATCTCACCAGGCTGTAGGATGCAGGACACTCTGCCAGCAAACATCTCACCAGGCTGTAGGATGCAGCACACTCTGCCAGCAAACATCTCACCACGTTGTAGTATGCAGGACACTCTGCCAGCAAACATCTCACCAGGCTGTAGGATACAGGACACTCTGCCAGCAAACATCTAACCACGCTGTAGGATGCAGGACACTCTGCCAGCAAACATCTCACCAGGCTGTAGGATGCAGGACACTCTGCCAGCAAACATCTCACCAGGCTGTAGGATGCCGGACACACTGCCAGCAAACATCTCACCAGGCTGTAGGATGCAGGACACTCTTCCAGCAAACATCTCACCAGGCTGTAGGATACAGGACACTCTGCCAGCAAACATCTCACCAGGCTGTAGGATGCAGGACACTCTGCCAGCAAACATCTCACCAGGCTGTAGGATGCAGGACACTCTGCCAGCAAACATCTCACCAGACTGTAGGATGCAGGACACGCTGCCAGCAAACATCTTACCAGGCTGTAAGATGCAGGACACTCTGCCAGCAAACATCTTACCAGGCTGTAGGATGCAGGACACTCCGCCAGCAAACATCTCACCAGGCTTTAGGATGCAGGACACTCTGCCAGCAAACATCTCACCAGGCTATAGGATGCAGGACACTCTGCCAGCAAACATCTCACCAGGCTGTAGGATGCAGGACACTCCGCCAGCAAACATCTCACTAGGCTGTAGGATGCAGGACACCCTGCCAGCAAACATCTCACCAGGCTGTAGGATGCAGGACACTCCGCCAGCAAAGATCTCACCAGGCTGTAGGATGCAGGACACCCTGCCAGCAAACATCTCACCAGGCTGTAGGATGCAGGACACTCTGCCAGCAAACATCTCACCAGGCTGTAGGATGCAGGACACTCCGCCAGCACCGCCAGCAAACATCTCACCAGGCTGTAGGATGCAGGACACTCTGCCAGCAAACATCTCACCAGGCTGTAGGATGCAGGACACTCCGCCAGCAAACATCTCACCAGGCTGTAGGATGCAGGACACTCCGCCAGCAAACATCTCACCAGGCTGTAGGATGCAGGACACTCTGCCAGCAAACATCTCACCAGGCTTTAGGATGCAGGACACTCTGCCAGCAAACATCTCACAAGGCTGTAGGATGCAGGACTTTCTGCCAGCAAACATCTCACCAGACTTTAGGATGCAGGACACTCTGCCAGCAAACATCTCACCAGGCTGTAGGATGCAGGACACTCTGCCAGCAAACATCTCACCAGGCTGTAGGATGCAGGACACTATGCCAACAAACATCTCACCAGGCTGTAGGATGCAGGACACTCTTCCAGCAAACATCTCACCAGGCTGTAGGATGCAGGACACTCTGCCAGCAAACATCTCACCAGGCTGTAGGATGCAGGACACTCTGCCAGCAAACATCTCACCAGGCTGTAGGATGCAGGACACTCTGCCAGCAAACATTTCACCAGGCTGTAGGATGCAGGACACTCTGCCAGCAAACATCTCACCAGGCTGTAGGATGCAGGACACTCTGCGAGCAAACATCTCACCAGGCTGTAGGATGCAGGACACTCTGCCAGCAAACATCTCACCAGGCTGTAGGATGCAGGACACTCTGCCAACAAACATCTCACCAGGCTGTAGGATGCAGGACACTCTGCCAGCAAACATCTCACCAGGCTGTAGGATGCCGGACACTCTGCCAGCAAACATCTCACCAGGCTGTAGGATGCAGGACACTCTGCCAGCAAACATCTCACCAGGCTGTAGGATGCAGGACACTCTGCCCGCAAACATCTCATTAGGCTGTAGGATGCAGGACACTCTGCCAGCAAACATCTCACCAGGCTGTAGGATGCAGGACACTCTGCCAGCAAACATCTCACCAGGCTGTAGGATGCAGGACACTCTGCCAGCAAACATCTCACCACGTTGTAGGATGCAGGACACTCTGCCAGCACACATCTCACCAGGCTGTAGGATGCAGGACACTCTGCCAGCAAACATCTCACCATGCTGTAGGATGCAGGACACTCTGCCAGCAAACATCTCACCAGGCTGTAGGATGCAGGACACTCTGCCAGCAAACATCTCACCAGGCTGTAGGATGCCGGACACACTGCCAGCAAACATCTCACCAGGCAGTAGGATGCAGGACACTCTGCCAGCAAACATCTCACCAGGCTGTAGGATACAGGACACTCTGCCAGCAAACATCTCACCAGGCTGTAGGATGCAGGACACTCTGCCAGCAAACATCTCACCAGGCTGTAGGATGCAGGACACTCTGCCAGCAAACATCTCACCAGGCTGTAGGATGCAGGACACTCTGCCAGCAAACATCTCACCAGGCTGTAGGATGCAGGACACTCTGCCAGCAAACATTTCACCAGGCTGTAGGATGCAGGACACTCTGCCAGCAAACATCTCACCAGGCTGTAGGATGCAGGACACTCTGCGAGCAAACATCTCACCAGGCTGTAGGATGCAGGACACTCTGCCAGCAAACATCTCACCAGGCTGTAGGATGCAGGACACTCTGCCAGCAAACATCTCACCAGGCTGTAGGATGCCGGACACTCTGCCAGCAAACATCTCACCAGGCTGTAGGATGCAGGACACTCTGCCAGCAAACATCTCACCAGGCTGTAGGATGCAGGACACTCTGCCCGCAAACATCTCATTAGGCTGTAGGATGCAGGACACTCTGCCAGCAAACATCTCACCAGGCTGTAGGATGCAGGACACTCTGCCAGCAAACATCTCACCAGGCTGTAGGATGCAGCACACTCTGCCAGCAAACATCTCACCACGTTGTAGTATGCAGGACACTCTGCCAGCAAACATCTCACCAGGCTGTAGGATACAGGACACTCTGCCAGCAAACATCTAACCACGCTGTAGGATGCAGGACACTCTGCCAGCAAACATCTCACTAGGCTGTAGGATGCAGGACACTCTGCCAGCAAACATCTCACCAGGCTGTAGGATGCCGGACACACTGCCAGCAAACATCTCACCAGGCTGTAGGATGCAGGACACTCTTCCAGCAAACATCTCACCAGGCTGTAGGATACAGGACACTCTGCCAGCAAACATCTCACCAGGCTGTAGGATGCAGGACACTCTGCCAGCAAACATCTCACCAGGCTGTAGGATGCAGGACACTCTGCCAGCAAACATCTCACCAGACTGTAGGATGCAGGACACGCTGCCAGCAAACATCTCACCAGGCTGTAAGATGCAGGACACTCTGCCAGCAAACATCTTACCAGGCTGTAGGATGCAGGACACTCCGCCAGCAAACATCTCACCAGGCTTTAGGATGCAGGACACTCTGCCAGCAAACATCTCACCAGGCTATAGGATGCAGGACACTCTGCCAGCAAACATCTCACCAGGCTGTAGGATGCAGGACACTCCGCCAGCAAACATCTCACTAGGCTGTAGGATGCAGGACACCCTGCCAGCAAACATCTCACCAGGCTGTAGGATGCAGGACACTCCGCCAGCAAAGATCTCACCAGGCTGTAGGATGCAGGACACCCTGCCAGCAAACATCTCACCAGGCTGTAGGATGCAGGACACTCTGCCAGCAAACATCTCACCAGGCTGTAGGATGCAGGACACTCCGCCAGCACCGCCAGCAAACATCTCACCAGGCTGTAGGATGCAGGACACTCTGCCAGCAAACATCTCACCAGGCTGTAGGATGCAGGACACTCCGCCAGCAAACATCTCACCAGGCTGTAGGATGCAGGACACTCCGCCAGCAAACATCTCACCAGGCTGTAGGATGCAGGACACTCTGCCAGCAAACATCTCACCAGGCTTTAGGATGCAGGACACTCTGCCAGCAAACATCTCACAAGGCTGTAGGATGCAGGACTTTCTGCCAGCAAACATCTCACCAGACTTTAGGATGCAGGACACTCTGCCAGCAAACATCTCACCAGGCTGTAGGATGCAGGACACTCTGCCAGCAAACATCTCACCAGGCTGTAGGATGCAGGACACTATGCCAACAAACATCTCACCAGGCTGTAGGATGCAGGACACTCTTCCAGCAAACATCTCACCAGGCTGTAGGATGCAGGACACTCTGCCAGCAAACATCTCACCAGGCTGTAGGATGCAGGACACTCTGCCAGCAAACATCTCACCAGGCTGTAGGATGCAGGAACCCTGCCAACAAACATCTCACCAGGCAGTAGGATGCAGGACACTCTGCCAGCAAACATCTTACCAGGCTGTAGGATGCAGGACACTCTGCCAGCAAACATCTCACCAGGCTGTAGGATGCAGGACACTCTGCCAGCAAACATCTCACCAGGCTGTAGGATGCAGGACACTCTGCCAGCAAACATCTCACCAGGCTGTAGGATGCAGGACACTCTGCCAGCAAACATCTCACCAGGCTGTAGGATGCAGGACACTCTGCCAGCAAACATCTCACCAGGCTGTAGGATGCAGGAACCCTGCCAACAAACATCTCACCAGGCTGTAGGATGCAGGACACTCTGCCAGCAAACATCTCACCAGGCTGTAGGATGCAGGACACTCTGCCAGCAAACATCTCACCAGGCTGTAGGATGCAGGACACTCTGCCAGCAAACATCTCACCAGGCTGTAGGCTGTAGAGATTTAAGAGATGATTGTTGCTACTGGTTACAGGTCTGGGCGCTGGACCGTCGCGTCTTCCAAGCGATCATGATGCGCACGGGACTGCAGCGACTCGAGGACAACCTCAACTTCTTACGCAGCGTTCCGTTGCTACGCGACCTCGCCAACGACCTGTTGGCACGCGTCGCCGACGCGCTAGAAGTGGTGAGGTCTTCCGGTGCAAGTCCGATTTCCGTTATACCCGTAGGCAAAATGCTGCCTAAAGCATTTGTTGATATGCCCATAGGACAAAACTATGCGCCCATAGGGCATTAAAAGCATGGAAAACCACATAAATATGCCCATAGACAAGAATTGTTGTTAGAAAAAGTGACTTGGGGAAGAAATTACAATGTCAAGTAAAAACTCATGAACACCCACATAATCGTGTTGTGGATGAGCGTAATATTGTTATCAATATTCACAATTTATAATACATTTAATATCTAAAATTGATAACTTTCACAAAAAAAGTAATCATTTATTGAGAAAGAAGACAGAAGCAACAGATTGGTTGTCACCATGGAGATGAGTTTTATCTGGAGGTTAACCACTTGTTAGGGCATTGTAATTTCAACCCTTAGGGCCGGTATTACAATGTCTAGTTAAGTGGCTAATCTCCAGATAAAAATTCGTCACCATGGTGACAACCTATCGGTTGCTTCTGTTTTCTTCCTGACTGGAGGATAACTATTTACCCGGACATTGTAATTTCAGCCCTTAATTGCATAAAATCGTGAACTTCTGTCTACCTGTTGAATTCCAGTGTCATGGTGATATTTTCCATTTTTGCTGTCGCATTTTTGTCGATTGGCGTTTCAATCGTCGCAATCGCATTCATGTATATCCAACTTCACTCTTCCGGTTCACCTTTCTCCCGAACAGAACTGATCATGTGCATGATGGTCACCCATCAAACACCTGACTCAGCACGATGTTGCTTAACTTCGGAGATCTCACGAGAACCGGTGTTTCCAACGTTGCCAAACCGTTCGGTTACTTGTTTTCAACCTGCCACCCTGACCCCTGCAGGAGTTCTACCCGGCGGGGGCGTTCATCATCCGGCAAGGAGCTCCCGGTGACTCGTTCTTCATCATCAGCGGAGGCAGCGTCAAGGTCACGAGGAAGGCGCCGGGACGTCGCGACGACGAAGAGATCCGGACCCTGGGTCGGGGAGACTACTTCGGCGAACAGGTAGTCGCTGGTTGCTAGGCACACTTGTTGATCTTTGCTGGTTGCTAGGCACACTTGTTGACCGACCGATAACTTTAACGGCTGGTTAACATTAAAAAAATAATAATAAAAATCCCTCGAGTCATCCAAAAAAGCAAATTCACTGCCACCAGCGCCGCTTGCGGCAGCGGGGATGCACTAAATAATGTACTGAAAAACAACTGTCCTAAAATAAAACTGTTCTAAACATTATCTGCGCTAGAATCCAGCTGTCTTAAAGTCAATGTTCTTGCTGTAAACGTACCACGCGGAGGCATCGCTCGCAGCGAACCTTGCGGTTGAGGTGGTTCCGTACAGTTTTTTTATTGTTTTTGTTTTGGTAAAATTTTTCTCACATTTGGTCATATGACGAAAAGACATATTTTAAAAATATTTTAAAAATATTTTACTGGAAATTTTCCGGAAAATGAGAAAATTTGTTTGGTAAACATGCCACCACTCCTTCCCTCAATTAGGTCTAAATATTGGTGATATCTGTCTCGACTATTTTTTTTTCGATCAAGACACTTGCAGCTTGCCAATAAAGGAAGATGAAAGTTTAGAACTGCACACTTTTTCAGTAACAAATTTTGAAACAAAGCAAAAAAAAATAGCAAAACTACGTTATATTTTAACCACTGACAAAATTTAGAGAATTTCAGCGAGAGTTGAATTAAGTGTCTTATTATAATCCCTGAAGTTTGGAAATTCCACAAATATTAATTTCATCGCGATCGGACGACTGAGACTCCCTCCCTTGAGGGGCAAGAGCGCGTCATGGCTTGTGTTCCGCGCGCTGACGGCCGACAGGTGGAAATAACGGGCCGCGAGGCGTAATATTGAAAAGTATATTCCTCCCCTCCCCCCCCCCTGCCACCACAGGGCCAGCTGTCAAAACAGTGCGTCGTTAAACACCAATAATCTTTCAATTCTCTATTATTTGGCATAATGTATAATGGCAAAATGATTATGCCATTATTTGGCACGACAGGATTATTAGAAGATGATGTCAAGACGATGATTGGTTGCAGACTCTGCTGAAAGAAGAACGACGCACGGCCAACATCGTGGCCCTTCCTCCCGGCGTCGAGTGCTTGACCTTGGACCGCGACTCCTTCCGCCAGCTGATCGGCGACCTTGACGAGCTAAGGACAAAGGAGTACAACGACCTTGAACGCACGCTGTCACGGCCTTCTAGCGGCGCGAGCATCGGCGACTCGAAGGAACACGGTAGGAGCCAGGGTCGATGGAGGGAGGTGCCAGGGTCGATGAAGGAAGGAGCCAGGGTCGATGTTAGGAGGCAGGGTCGATGAAGGTAGGAGCCAGGGTCGATGGAGGGAGGTGCCAGGGTCGATGAAGGAAGGAGCCAGGGTCGATGTTAGGAGGCAGGATCGATGAAGGGAGGAGCCAGGGTCAATGGAGGGAGGACTCCGGGTCCTTTAAGGGAGGAGCCAGGGTCAATGGAGGGAGGAGCCAGGATTGAGGGAGGTAGGAACCAGGGTCGATGGAGGGAGGATTCCGGGTCCTTGAAGGGAGGAGCCAGGGTACTTTATGTATTAAGCTAACCCACCAACAATTGCCTACTGGCGTAAGCTTCCACCAGTAAAACAGATTTCTCATATTTATAGTTGTAACTTTTTATCTGTTCTTACTATGACGCTTTTTTAAATTTAACTCTGAGCTCAAGAAATCTTTTCATAGAAATATCGAGAGTCAAAAAAAAAATCTAATGTAACGCCCATCGCCCAATCGCTTGCTACAGTTATCATTAAAAAGCTTTAAGGAGCGACTTGAGAATGTTTCCGTTTCCCGCCGTCAGAGTTCGACGGAGTGCAGTTGGCAGACCTGACCGTGTTGGCAACACTCGGCGTGGGCGGCTTCGGACGCGTCGAACTCGTCCAGCTGACCTCCGACCCGACCTTGACCTTCGCCTTGAAGTGTCTCAAGAAGCAACACGTGGTCGACACGCAGCAGCAGGAGCACGTCTTCAGCGAGAAGGCCATCATGTTGGCGTGTCGCAGTCCCTTCGTCTGCCGGTAGGTGAGGTGTCCTGCATCCTTCAGCATGGTGTCATGCTGGCAGTGTCCTGCATCCTACAGCCTGGTGAGATGTTTGCTGGCAGAGTGTCCTGCATCCTACAGCCTGGTGAGATGTTTGCTGGCAGAGTGTCCTGCATCCTACAGCCTGGTTAGATGTTTGCTGGCAGAGTGTCCTGCATCCTAGAGCCTGGTGTCATGCTGGCAGTGTCCTGCATCCTTCAGCATGGTGTCATGCTGGCAGTGTCCTGCATCCTACAGCCTGGTGTCTTGCTGGCAGTGTCCTGCATCCTTCAGCATGGTGTCATGCTGGCAGTGTCCTGCATCCTACAGCCTGGTGTCATGCTGGCAGTGTCCTGCATCCTAGAGCCTGGTGTCATGCTGGCAGTGTCCTGCATCCTAGAGCCTGGTGTCATGCTGGCAGTGTCCTGCATCCTACAGCCTGGTGTCATGCTGGCAGTGTCCTGCATCCTAGAGCCTGGTGTCATGCTGGCAGTGTCCTGCATCCTAGAGCCTGGTGTCATGCTGGCAGTGTCCTGCATCCTACAGCCTGGTGTCATGCTGGCAGTGTCCTGCATCCTACAGCCTGGTGAGATGTTTGCTGGCAGAGTGTCCTGCATCCTACAGCCTGGTGAGATGTTTGCTGGCAGTGTCCTGCATCCTACAGCCTGGTGAGATGTTTGCTGGCAGAGTGTCCTGTATCCTACAGCCTGGTGAGATGTTTGCTGGCAGAGTGTCCTGCATACTACAGCCTGGTGAGATGTTTGCTGGCAGAGTGTCCTGCATCCTACAGCCTGGTGAGATGTTTGCTGGCAGAGTGTCCTGCATCCTACAGCCTGGTGAGATGTTTGCTGGCAGAGTGTCCTGCATCCTACAGCCTGGTGAGATGTTTGCTGGCAGAGTGTCCTGCATCCTACAGCCTGGTGAGATGTTTGCTGGCAGAGTGTCCTGCATCCTACAGCCTGGCGAGATGTTTGCTGGCAGAGTGTCCTGCATCCTACAGCCTGGTGAGATGTTTGCTGGCAGAGTGTCCTGCATCCTACAGCCTGGTGACATGTTTGCTGGCAGAGTGTCCTGCATCCTACAGCCTGGTGTCATGATGGCAGAGTGTCCTGCATCCTACAGCCTGGTGAGATGTTTGCTGGCAGAGTGTCCTGCATCCTACAGCCTGGTGAGATGTTTGCTGGCAGAGTGTCCTGCATCCTACAGCCTGGTGAGATGTTTGCTGGCAGAGTGTCCTGCATCCTACAGCCTGGTGACATGTTTGCTGGCAGAGTGTCCTGCATCCTACAGCCTGGTGTCATGATGGCAGAGTGTCCTGCATCCTACAGCCTGGTGAGATGTTTGCTGGCAGAGTGTCCTGCATCCTACAGCCTGGTGAGATGTTTGCTGGCAGAGTGTCCTGCATCCTACAGCCTGGTTAGATGTTTGCTGGCAGAGTGTCCTGCATCCTACAGCCTGGTGAGATGTTTGCTGGCAGAGTGTCCTGCATCCTACAGCCTGGTGAGATGTTTGCTGGCAGAGTGTCCTGCATCCTACAGCCTGGTGAGATGTTTGCTGGCAGAGTGTCCTGCATCCTACGGCCTGGTGAGATGTTTGCTGGCAGAGTGTCCTGCATCCTACGGCCTGCTTGCAGACTCTACCGGACGTTCTCGGACTCTCGCTTCGTCTACATGCTGCTGGAAGCTTGTCTCGGCGGCGAGGTTTGGACGATCCTGCGCGACAAAGGACGCTTCGACGACTCCACTGCGCGCTTCGTCATGGCGTGTGTGTTGGAGGCGTTTAGCTACCTTCACGCTAGGGGCGTGGTTTACCGGGACTTGAAACCGGAGAACTTGTTGCTCGACGCGCAGGGATATGTCAAGTTGGTGAGTTGCTGCGTTCGTCACGAAATTTTTTAGTTTTTGTTAAACACATTTTTCACTCTGTAGGCCAAGAATCTTTAGGTATATAGTTTAAGTTAGTTAGTTATAAAGTTTAGTTTAGTTTAATTTGACAAAACTTTCTAGAAATGTTGACCCTCACGATCTTATGTTTGTGTACAAATTTCATTGTTGTATGTATAGTTCTTTTCTTGAAAATGTCACTTTTATGTCACTTTTTTAGCATTTCTGCAGTTTTTTTCAATTAAAGCCACTTTATCTTCAACCGATTTTAACAAAATTTTGTGTGTGCTTAAAAAATTGTAAATTGAATAAACCGTGTTAATTTCAAGCACATCAGATGAATAGTTTTTCTTTAAATTGCTGACATATAAACTAACATATGGGGTAACACTAACATATGGGGTAACACTAACATATGGGGTAACACTAACATATGGGGTAACACTAACATATGGGGTAACACTAACATATGGGGTAACACTAACACATGGGGTAACACTAACATATGGGGTAACACTAACATATGGGGTAACACTAACATATGGGGTAACACTAACACACGGGGAACACTAACATATGGGGTAACACTAACATATGGGGTAACACTAACATATGGGGTAACACTAACATATGGGGTAACACTAACATATGGGGTAACACTAACACACGGGGAACACTAACATATGGGGTAACACTAACATATGGGGTAACACTAACATATGGGGTAACACTAACACACGGGGAACACTAACATATGGGGTAACACTAACATATGGGGTAACACTAACATATGGGGTAACACTAACATATGGGGTAACACTAACATATGGGGTAACACTAACACACGGGGAACACTAACATATGGGGTAACACTAACATATGGGGTAACACTAACATATGGGGTAACACTAACATATGGGGTAACACTTACATATGGGGTAACACTAACATATGGGGTAACACTAACATATGGGGTAACACTTACATATGGGGTAACACTAACATATGGGGTAACACTAACATATGGGGTAACACTAACACACGGGGAACACTAACATATGGGGTAACACTAACACACGGGGAACACTAACATATGGGGTAACACTAACATATGGGGTAACACTAACATATGGGGTAACACTAACATATGGGGTAACACTAACATATGGGGTAACACTAACATATGGGGTAACACTAACATATGAGGTAACGCTAACATATGGGGTAACACTAACATATGGGGGTAACACTAATATATGGGGTAACACTAACATATGGGGTGACACTAACATATGGGGTAACACTAACATATGGGGTAACACTAACATATGGGGTGACACTAACATATGGGGTGACACTAACATATGGGTAACACTAACATATGGGGTGACACTAACATATGGGGTAACACTAACATATGGGGTAACACTAACATATGGGGTAACACTAATATATGGGGTAACACTAACATATGGGGTGACACTAACATATGGGGGTAACACTAATATATGGGGTAACACTAACATATGGGGTGACACTAACATATGGGGGTAACACTAACATATGGGGTAACACTAACATATGGGTAACACTAACATATGGGTAACACTAACATATGGGGTAACACTAACATATGGGTAACACTAACATATGGGGTAACACTAACATATGGGGTGACACTAACATATGGGGTGACACTAACATATGGGTAACACTAACATATGGGGTAACACTAATATATGGGGTAACACTAACATATGGGTAACACTAACATATGGGGTAACACTAACATATGGGGTGACACTAACATATGGGGTGACACTAACATATGGGGTAACACTAACATATGGGGTAACACTAATATATGGGGTAACACTAACATATGGGGTGACACTAACATATGGGTAACACTAACATATGGGGTAACACTAACATATGGGGTGACACTAACATATGGGTAACACTAACATATGGGGTGACACTAACATATGGGTAACACTAACATATGGGTAACACTAACATATGGGGTAACACTAACATATGGGTAACACTAACATATGGGGTAACACTAACATATGGGGTGACACTAACATATGGGGTGACACTAACATATGGGTAACACTAACATATGGGGTAACACTAATATATGGGGTAACACTAACATATGGGTAACACTAACATATGGGGTAACACTAACATATGGGGTGACACTAACAAATGGGGTGACACTAACATATGGGTAACACTAACATATGGGGTAACACTAATATATGGGGTAACACTAACATATGGGTAACACTAACATATGGGGTAACACTAACATATGGGGTGACACTAACATATGGGGTGACACTAACATATGGGGTAACACTAACATATGGGCTAACACTAATATATGGGGTAACACTAACATATGGGTAACACTAACATATGGGTAACACTAACATATGGGGTAACACTAACATATGGGGTAACACTTACATATGGGGTAACACTAACATATGGGGTAACACTAACATATGGGGTAACACTAACATATGGGGTAACACTAACATATGGGTAACACTAACATATGGGGTAACACTAACATATGGGGTAACACTTACATATGGGGTAACACTAATATATGAGGTAACACTAACATATGGGTAACACTAACATATGGGGTAACACTTACATATGGGTAACACTAACATATGGGGTAACACTAACATATGGGGTAACACTAACATATGGGTAACACTAACATATGGGGTAACACTAACATATGGGGTAACACTAACATATGGGGTAACTTTTGCCTTAAGATGTATACAAAGATATTAATGTAAAAAAGAAGAATGTTCAGAGAAAGCTTCGTTAAGCGCGTAGCGTCCAACAGGTGGACTTCGGCTTCTCGAAGCGACTGGCTCACAGCGCGAAGACGTGGACTTTCTGCGGAACCCCGGAGTACGTCGCCCCCGAGATCATCTTGAACAAAGGACACGACCGGGCCGTGGATTGCTGGGCGCTCGGCGTCTTGCTGCACGAGCTGCTGACGGGGACGCCGCCATTTGTTGCTCCTGAGCCCGTCAAGACATACACGTTGATTCTTAAAGGTGAGTTGCTATGGCAACAAGATTCTTAAAGGTGAGTTGCTATGGCAACAAGATTCTTAAAGGTGAGTTGCTAGGAGACACGTTGATTTCTAAAGGTGCGTTGCTATGGCAACAAGATTCTTAAAGGTGAGTTGCTATGACAACAAGATTCTTAAAGGTGAGTTGCTATGGCAACAAGATTCTTAAAGGTGAGTTGCTATGGCAACAAGATTCTTAAAGGTGAGTTGCTATGGCAACAAGATTCTTAAAGGTGAGTTGCTATGGCAACAAGATTCTTAAAGGTGAGTTGCTATGGCAACAAGATTCTTAAGGGTGAGTTGCTATGACAACAAGATTCTTAAAGGTGAGTTGCTATGACAACAAGATTCTTAAAGGTGAGTTGCTATGGCAACAAGATTCTTAAAGGTGAGTTGCTATGGCAACAAGATTCTTAAAGGTGAGTTGCTATGGCAACAAGATTCTTAAAGGTGAGTTGCTATGACAACAAGATTCTTAAAGGTGAGTTGCTATGGCAACAAGATTCTTAAAGGTGAGTTGCTATGGCAACAAGATTCTTAAAGGTGAGTTGCTATGACAACAAGATTCTTAAAGGTGAGTTGCTATGGCAACAAGATTCTTAAAGGTGAGTTGCTATGGCAACAAGATTCTTAAAGGTGAGTTGCTATGACAACAAGATTCTTAAATGTGAGTTGCTATGACAACAAGATTCTTAAAGGTGAGTTGCTATGACAACAAGATTCTTAAAGGTGAGTTGCTATGACACGTTGATTCTTAAAGGTGAGTTGCTATGACACGTTGATTCTTAAAGGTGCGTTACTAGGAGATACCTTTATCAATAAAAAAATATCAAAAATATCAATAACAAAAATTGAATCCATGCCGGTGTAACTGAATATTTGTACTGCCATAATAGATTTACTCCCAGTAATCTCAGTTCATAATATCTTTACTGCCCAGTAATCGCGTATCGCATTGAGATAACTGCCCTAAAATAAGCAGAAATTCACTTTCTTGACTTTTGGGGAGTAATAATATTATACCCATTGGCTATAATATTATTACTCCCTTCCTTGTTTTGGGTCATCCTGTAGTGCATCTATTTCTATGCGCTTTATAGGTGTAAATAAAATTATCATAATATGATTATTATTTTACTGCCTTGAAACATTTTTACTTACCCAGTAATCGAAATATATGCTCAGAATACTGGGACAGTAATCTCAATACAATATTGTTTTACTGTTTCAGTAATCTAATATTGTTTTGAGTGTACTGCCCAGTAATCTTGGAAGTACGAATATTATATGACACCGGCATTCCAATCCATGCATTGCACTTATCCATTATGCTATGCATGGACAACCAACTGTTGTTACTGGATTAAGACTATACAATTATAACTAATGATTTATTTTATTTTATGTATGTATTAAACATTATAATATGTTGTAATAATATCAGAATTAATATATTTTAAAATTAAACATAGTTCAATTTCTGTAAAACTGATAAGAATTATCGAGCTATTTATAACTGAACAGAGAGAATGGCGTGAAATGATGTTTAGGTAAAATAAATTCCGAGACATAAAAGATGGCGGCTGTTCCAGGCGTGGACATGGTCGAGTTCCCGCGCTGCGTGTCTCGATCTGCGCAGGCGCTCATCAAGCGACTCTGTCGCGACGCCCCTAGCGAGAGACTCGGCTACCAACGCGGCGGAATCGACGACATCCGAAAACACAAGTAGGTCCAGCCATCCGTTTCCAGCATCCCTAGCTGCCTAGCAACACAGCAACAGCAGTGACACCATGGTGTTTGCTGGCATTAAGCAAGGCACATAGTAATGCCAACAATCGTAGCAGCGTAGCAACACTAGCAACAGCAGTGACACCGGTGTTTGCTTTGCTGGCATTAGGCAAGGCACATAGTAATGCCAACAATCGTAGCAGCGTAGCAACACTAGCAACAGCAGTGACACCGGTGTTTGCTGGCATTAGGCAAGGCACATAGTAATGCCAACAATCGTAGCAGCGTGGCAACACTAGCAACAGCAGTGACACCGGTGTTTGCTGGCATTAGGCAAGGCACATAGCAATACCAACAATCGTAGCAGCGTGGCAACACTATAGCAACAGCAGTGACATCGGTGTTTGCTGGCATTAGGCAATTGGCACATAGTAATGCCAACAATCGTAGCAGCGTGGCAACGCTAGCAACAGCAGTGACACCGGTGTTTGCTGGCATTAGGCAAGGCACATAGAATTGCCAAAAATCGTAGCAGCGTAGCAACACTAAAGCAACAGCAGTGACACCGGTATTTAATATGGCATTAGGCAGCCCGGTGAACCTATGGCTAGATGAGAGGAGGGGAAACCCGGTGCCGGCACGTAGCCTACTCCTGTCGAAAAGCACCGAAGGGACCACCGACTGTACGTCCCTTCCGAAGGACGGTACAACTCGAACAACAGGATTCCTCCGCTAATCCGTGCTGTCGAGAGGTTGACAAGCAAGGCGAGTGAAGTTGTCGTACCAACTTCAAACCCTCCGACCTAATAATCCAAAAAAGCGCATGGATAATTGGCTGTGTGGTTATATTGTGGTTAATGTGGTTCCAGGTGGTTCCAAGGATTCGACTGGGAAGGGCTGAAACAACGTTCCCTGCCGGTTCCTATCTCGCCTCAGGTAAGACCTTTAATCAACTAAACGATAGTGATCAATTCATCTCATGGGTAGTTTTTACCTGCAACCAGGTTTTTACCTGTGACCAGTTGACACTTGAGCATTTGTACCAACCAAAGCCGTACGCAAGAAGACTTCGCAAGAAACGTTGTGTAAGTTTTACCAAGAAAGCTGTGGCGCTTGAACTGGTGAGATGTTTGCTGGCAGAGTGTCCTGCATCCAACAGCCTGGTGAGATGTTTGCTGGCAGAGTGTCCTGCATCCTACAACCTGGTGAGATGTTTGCTGGCAGAGTGTCCTGCATCCTACAGCCTGGTGAGATGTTTGCTGGCAGAGTGTCCTGCATCCTACAACCTGGTGAGATGTTTGCTGGCAGAGTGTCCTGCATCCTACAGCCTGGTGAGATGTTTGCTGGCAGAGTGTCCTGCATCCTACAGCCTGGCGAGATGTTTGCTGGCAGAGTGTCCTGCATCCTACAACCTGGTGAGATGTTTGCTGGCAGAGTGTCCTGCATCCTACAGCCTGGTGAGATGTTTGCTGGCAGAGTGTCCTGCATCCTACAGCCTGGTGAGATGTTTGCTGGCAGAGTGTCCTGCATCCTACAGCCTGGTGAGATGTTTGCTGGCACAGTGTCCTGCATCCTACAGTCTGGCGAGATGTTTGCTGGCAGAGTGTCCTGCATCCTACAGCCTGGTGAGATGTTTGCTGGCAGAGTGTCCTGCATCCTACAGCCTGGTGAGACGCTTGCTGGCAGAGTGTCCTGCATCCTACAGCCTGGTGAGATGTTTGAGGGAACCATTCATAGCGGGCGGCCGAAACGTGAACAGGAGAGAAATTGTCAGGCGGCTGACAACCGATGCTTGGCTGTTTCCAGGTGAAGGGACCGACGGATTCTGGGAACTTCGACGTCTACCCAAAGGACGCAGAGCCGGTTCCTGAAGAGTTTTCAAACTGGGACGCTGAGTTTTGACCGCTGAAGCCCTACTAGCGCCGGGATGTTAACAGTGGAGCGTTGCGCTGTAGCTTTACTAGCGCTGGGTTGTTTACAGTGGAGCGTTGCGCTGTGGCTTTACTAGCGCTGGGTTGTTTACAGTGGAGCGTTGCGCTGTGGCTTTACTAGCGCTGGGATGTTTACAGTGGAGCGTTGCGCTGTGGCTTTACTAGCGCCGGGTTGTTTACAGTGGAGCGTTGCGCTGTGGCTTTACTAGCGCCAGGATGTTTACAGTGGAGCGTTGCGCTGTGGCTTTACAAGCGCCGGGTTGCTTACAGTGGAGCGTTGCGCTGTGGCTTTACTAGCGCCGGGTTGTTTACAGTGGAGCGTTGCGCTGTGGCTTTACTAGCGCCGGGTTGTTTACAGTGGAGCGTTGCGCTGTGGCTTTACTAGCGCCGGGTGGTTTACAGTGGAGCGTTGCGTTGCATCAAATTCTTAAACAAGAATCTACTTTTTTTACGCTTAGACGCAGATAATGTCAGAAATATTTTGAAGAGTTGAGTGAAACAACAAATTTAGTCAATATTTGTGAAAGTAAATATGTTTTTTTGTCCTTAAGGAAAGAAAGTCCATCGATATGGGAAATGTCAGGAAAGTTTTTATCGCTCCGTTCTCATTTAACATAGGTAAACGATGACTAGAGCCAACACTCGTTGCAGGATGAGCGAGCCGTTATCTCCGTGAGGAAATCCAAACGGAAAACATTTGACAGTCATAATTTTGAAAATTCTTTATATATATTATCTTTATTTCTTGTTTCCTTAAAAAAATACAGGGTCAAGTTTTCTTTTTTATCTAGGGCATCTCGGGTTGCTTTTTATCCGGCTTGCCAAGCCTGGCGATTCCCCGGTATCTTCTTCACTACAACTAAATTCGCTTCCTTCCCCATCATCACACTCTTCGTCCTTTTCTACCAGCGCATTCCATTCTTTTTCGTCTTCCCACAATTTCCCTCTGTCAACCTCCTCCCAACTCATCTTCCTTTCCTCCAAGTCTTCTTTTATCAAACCACTCCACCGTTCTCTTGGTCTTCCCACTCTTCTTTTCCTTTTTACTGCGTCTTCAAACTCTCTTCGTGGTATCCTCTCTTTATCCATTCTTTTTATTTGTCCAAACCACCGCAACCTTTCTCTTCCTAGCTTATACCCCAATCTTTCCAGTTCCAGCTCCTTCCGAATATTTTTACTTCTTAATCTGTCTATTTTGGTCACTCTTTTAATACTTCTTAAAAACTTCATCTCGGCAGCTTGAAGCTCTCTTTTTTCCTTAGTTCCGATTGTCCATGACACAGCCCCATATGTCAAAATTGGTATATAAAACATGTTGTACATAATTTTTTTGCAACATACTGGAAATTCTTCTTCCCATAATAACTTCCGCACCAATTGATAAAATATTTCTGCTTTCTTAATCCTTGCTTTAATTTCGTTTTCAATCTTTGCATTTTTTGTTATTATGCTTCCCAGGTACTTGAACTCCTCCGTCTCTCTTAACTCAATTCCATTCAATTTGATACATGTTCTGTCTTTCGGCGTTTTCTTTTCCATCATCAGTATTTCACTTTTTTCTTGGCTTATTTTCAGACCTATTTTCTCTGTTGCTTCATTCCATCGATTTATCTTTTCTTGAATTTCTTCTCTAGACTCTCCCCAAATAAATACATCGTCTGCATATATTATCGTTCTTGTATCAGTGTCTTCCTCTTCCTCGACTGTTCTTAATAATTCATCCATCACCATAATGAAAAGAAATGGGGACAACACACTTCCTTGTCGAACTCCTTCCTTCACAGCAAACCATTCTGACCTTCCAAATTCATTCTGTACACAACTTATGCTCTTCTGGTAACCTTCTCGAATCCTTTCAATAATTCCAGTGCTGATCTTCTTCTTCCGCAAACTCTCCCATACTTTTTCTCTAGGTAACCGATCATATGCTTTTTCCAAGTCCAAAAAAACCATACACATTATTTCCCCTGCTTCCCACCTTCGTTCCATTATTTGTCTAACTGAAAATATGGCATCGATAGTAGACCTGCCTTTTCTGAATCCACATTGTTCCTCTCTCAGACTTTCTTCCACGTAACCTTTCAACCGCGCCTCAATAATTTTCTCATAAATTTTCATACACTGACATAACAGTGTCACTCCCCTATAATTGTTGCATACCTTGCGATCTCCCTTTTTAAATAATGGAACAATGACTCCTTTCCTCCAGTCATCCGGAATTTTTCTTTGTTTCCATACCTTAAGCATCACTCTAAATAACCATTTTAAACCTGCTCTACCAGCTCCCTTCACCATCTCCGACGTCACTTCATCTACTCCTGGTGCTCTGCCGTTCTTCATCATTTTCAAAGCCATCTCTACTTCTCTCTCCGTTATATCTTCCTCATCATTCGTACTATCCCCACTTTCTTTGTTATTTTCACAATTTTCTTCACAAATTCCGCCATTTTCACCATTCAGGAGGCTCTCAAAATATTTCTTCCACATTTCAAGAACTTCTCCAGGATCTGTTACCAAATCCCCATTCATATTCTTCATATTTATCAAATCTCCTCTATTATCTCCTTTGCTCTTTATTATTCCAAATAACATCTTCTTATTCCCTTCAAAATCCCGTAAAAGTTTACGTGCCATTTCCTCCATTTGTTTTTTCTTTTCTTCGGCCACAATTTTTTCTACATTTCTTTTAGCTTCTCTGTATGTTTTATCATTCTCCACACATCTATTCAACTCATAATTTTGCCAAGTATCTCTTTTTTCCCGAACTGCCTCTTTTACCCTGGCATTCCACCATCGCGTTTCTTTTCTTCTCCTTTTTCCAGTAGCCCTACCACATACTTTTTCGGCTGCACTTACAAACACTCTCTTAAACTCTAACCACTCTTCTTCAACATCTTTTACCTCCCCTGTTGGCATATTTTCTTCAATGATCATTTTGAAGGTATTTTGACTTCCTTTTTCTTGTAACTTCCACACTTTTATTCTTTCGTTTTTCTTACCACGCCTCTGTCTTCTAACATGTAACTGAAACGATCCCACCACCAGTCTATGATCACTTCCAATAGCAACTGCAGGATAGACTCGCACATCATTCAAATAATTCCTCAATTCTTTTCCAACACATATATAATCAATTACCGATTCTGATCCATCTTCTCCATATCCATATCTTGTAATTTGATGACTTCTTCTTTTCTTGAACCAACTATTCCCTATCTGCAGTGAATTCCTCACACACATATTTAAAAGCTTTTCTCCTTCTTTGTTCCTATTTTCAACACCAAATCTACCCATCACTTCTTCATATCCTTTATTATCACTTCCTATTTGGGCATTGAAATCTCCCATCACCACAATATTGGCACTCAATTGTAAAATTTCCCTCTCCAGTTCTTCTTCAAATTCATCCTTTTCTTTAGATGATCGTCCTGTCTGCGGAGCATATACTTGTATGATATCCAAATTTGTTCTTCCATTTATCTTCACATCCATCCTCATAATTCTATCATTTTTATTTTCTGTATGGACCACAAAATCTTTAACCCTTTCACTAACTACAATTCCTACTCCATTTCTTCCTTCTGAGCCTCCAGACCACCACAACTTAAAACCGTCTCTTAGTTCCTTTTCACCACACCCTTTCCATTTTGATTCACTGATACCTAGAATGTCTAGTTTTCTCTCCTTCATCATATCCACAATCTCCTCCACTTTTCCACTCAATGACACTATATTTAAAGTCCCAATTTTAAGTTCCTCCTGATTCCACTTCTCTCTTCTCTTCCTTTCCACTTTTCTTAATTGTCATAAATTCAGTTTATTCCTGGGTTTATACGGCCTTTGAGACCTTCTTAATACAGAAATGTTTTTTCTATTATTAAAACATTTTTCAATTTCATTGTTTTCTGGTTTACTATTTATAACGGCCATTTCAGTGTCATTTGTCAACCTTTTATGTATAGGGCCAAGCCCTGTATTTTCACTTTCAGGTACTGGCATAGTATTCTCAGTGATGGCCATAGAAGTATCAGTTATGGACATTGTAATTTCAGAAGCTGGCATCGATGTAATATCAGGAGTTAATTCTTGGTGTTCTATCCATTTTGGTACATCCTTCGGATGTGGGGGCCGCCTTGCTTCGTCCAAATGAAACAATAGTGCTGGCATTGGTTTAGTGAAAATTATTTCTTCCACCCTTTTAGGTAGTGGTAAAAGCGGTGGGGGTAAACGTGAAAGTTCAAACTCAAATTTAATTGCCATCAATTTCGGTGGATTAGTCAAAATGTCAATTTATGTTGTATAAATTTGACGTCTCTTATGATATTTTGAATTTAAAAACACTTTAGATCTGATCATTTTTCTTGCGTAAACGTACCACAGTTCTCTCGTCTTCATTGACTTGTCGTATTCTTTATGTTATCAGGTTTTTATGCTACTGTCAGATAATTGTTAATATTTGTTAACATATTTGTTAAAATGAAATTATCTATTTTAAGTATACTTTAACTCTGGTAGTCTTATGTCAATGTCTATGTAACTGGTTTCAGGGGCAGTGAAATTTTGTTTTTCAAAGAAATTTTCGTTTTTGGAAATCAAATTAAATAGTTAATATTTCCTCACAAAACTCACAAGCTCTTCCTGGACTTTATCATTTTCTTTAATTATCAATATTTTTTTTATTGTTATTAAGTAATTTTATTTTTCTGATTAGCAAAATACTTCATGCACGAATCTGAAACTTAGGCAATTCGTTTAACTTGTTATCAAATATATTCAATACAAATTTGGTGCCGATCGGTTTATTAGTTACGAAGCTAGTACCAAAAAACTGAAAAATTTACGGGTTTTTGCTCATAAAAACAAAATGGCTGACCAGATTTTGCTCAAAAACCATACAGCTCCTCGCTGAGTCACCACGAACGTTTTTGTCAAATTTTGCAACGATCTGTGACCTGTAAGTAGGGCTGCTCGTTTTTGTTACAAAATAAAAATTTCAAACGCTTTTTTCCCCCTATGTTGTTAAATTGAAGGATTTCGTTCGCTTTGCTCGCTCATCCAAAAAGCATTTTTAGTTCACATTTGATTCATCTTTTGCTACTTTGTAACTTTCTTGCAGTTTTTCCAGTTTTTGTCACTTGTCGTACATTGAAGTAGATGGATTCCGCTATCCAACTGTGAGAAACTGAACCTTCAGTGACCAAATCGGGACCGCTCTGCTTGAAAAGAAGGACGGATCCGGAGAAATTACTTCATCTCGACGCTCGGAAATGTTGAACGGGTGTAACATTTTTAACACATCGTCGATTCCAATGATGAACTGAATTGTCTCTGTCTGGGTTTTTGTCATTCCCATGGCAACAGTCGATCAGCTGGTTTGATTTTGTGCCGACAGGGCGTTAATTAGCTAATAGTGACCAAAGAAGAAATCAATCCAAAGATCCTGCATTAAAAGCTGGTGGCGTAGCGCAAAAAGATTTGACACGTTATTTTCTTTCATTCAATCAGAATTATTTATTATAACTTATAAACTGAATATTGATGATGGAGAGTGACGAAATGGATATTTTTGTATATTAATATAATTATTATATAAATGTTAAACTTAAAAGACGTATAAGGAAGACTTCAAGTGTGTGGAAGAAATATTTAGCATAAATTTTTAGTTTCAATTCCTATGTGTATAGTATTTTATGGAGATGTACCCAGTTACCCTGATGTATTTACCCTAAAATAGTTACCCTATTTAGTTTACCGGTGAGAAATTGCTTATTATTATTAATGGTACATAATTATGTAATTTAAATTATACAAATGTTAAGCATATGAAATATTCATGCTGAAATTAATGATTCCGTATTTTTATTTGCAGTGAAAATGATTAAAAGCAAGATGAAAGAGTTATTTTTATCCTTTCCCTACTCACTGGTTGTGTGTGAATCCAGGAAACCTATTTAAGAATCTCCTTTTACTATCAAATTATGAAAATTTTATTTTCATCAATTTGCATTCACAAAAAAATATGGTTAGCGTTTGTTTCTCAGACACTGAAGACTATCCGGAGAAGCTATGAATGGAATATGCTAACAAATTGCTTGCGTTGCAACTTGAAAGGCACTGGAATTATAATGATCAAATTTGAACATCTGTAATTTTATTCTAGTACTAATTACTACAAGATGTGGTGCCAGTGCTCATTATTTAAACAAAAGTTTAAAATGTTTTGCCTCCGGTGCTGCTAACCGTGAGGGCAAACGCTGACCAAAAACTGAATAATATTCTCTTAGCTAAAATCTATTGAAGTGGCCATGTCCAGCAGACAAACACCGTTATTGCCTTCAACATCGTGTTTGCGATCTCGGAAACAGTTTGCTCCGTACGACAGTGCTATTGTGCACGTTCCTGTTGAATTTTATACCTACCTTCAGTTGAAAGAAAACATTGTACAGTCATCGTTGTTCAGTTAGTAGCGTCAGTCCAACAAACAAGACCAGACCCGAAGCTTCAACATCGGCTGCAAGACTGGATTCCTATTTACTAGCGTTTAGGTAAAACGTTTGCCAGCTGGTTTATCTTATACATAGCCTAATTGCAAGGAAAAATCATGTAAATTAATGTACTACCTGAAATTATTATCAAGGAAACTTACCAAAATAACCTTAGACAGAATCTGACAGTTGGCCTATCGTTATTAAATGTACTGGAAATAAAACTCAAATAATATCCTTAGAAGCTTGATCATGACAAAAACAGATTAGGTTAAAATGTATACCTTCTCATGTTGTTGGAAGTTGGGATCCTTGAAAATACTGGATGCTGACACTTCTAATACTTGTATCTTTGCTAGTGACACTCCCCTTTTGACTGAAGTATTTGACAACCAATATTCAGAGGAGTAATAGTTTGAGTTTTCAATGATGTCATTAGAATACATTGATGTAGGTTGTTAACAAATTCTATGGAATTGATAATTGTCTCAGACTCAGTCAAAGAGAGAAGTAAGAGAATGTTTGCTTACTTCCTTGTCAGCAAAGAATAATCAACCCTTTGGCAGCCGATAATATTGATGCAATTTACCCGTTCCTTGGTCAAGATTTTACAACAAATTGCAGTCACATTATATTATTTGTCTCTGAAATAGTTTCTGTTTTAATTTAGAATCAGCCATCTACCAACTGCCAGAAATAAAAAATAGAAATGTCAGATAATTCTTTGGAACATAATCAATTTTTTATTTAATAAACTTTAACATAAGCAAGACCTAAAATAAATTCAATGCCAAAGTCAGTTGGCACGTAGGAACTTATAAGCGTCTTAACCGTTGAAACGGAACACAGGTTTAACATTGACAGTAAACTTAGCAAGACATACTTTCGTATTTCTTACATTAAATATGTTTTGCACCCATGGACTAAATCAAATTAAAGAATGTTAGGTACCTACATTTGGAAATATCAACTCTTTGATTTGGAACTTGACACTTGGCAGTCATCTGAGCAGAAAGGAATAATATCAAACTAAGAATAAACCCGTCACAAAGAGCGGCAAGCTAGCCGTGCAAGTCCGTCTCGTGGAGTCGGCTGGTGTTAACGCAATCAGTGAACGATTTCACCACATGAGCACAAGCCAACGGGCTGCTACGATTACTGCTGTAACACTGCAACACTTGACACTTCAAATCTTGACACGGCGCACGGCAACTCTTGCCACCGGTGCTGGCGAATTTCACCGCAATATCACGCTTTGCTTTCGTAAACTCCTCCTCGAGTACCTTGTCGATCTTGCAGTGAGTTTCTTGAAGTTTCATCATCCGCTGTTCCCAATACAGATTGTTCTTACGCAGTTCCTCTTCCTTTTCTTGCAGCACTTGAAGCGATGTCAGCGAAGGTTCTGAATATGAATCGGATGCTTCGTTCGAAGGCTCGTCACTGCATCGAAGTTCATCATTTTTTGGTTCTGTGCTCAGCTCATTTTGGGCCTCTGGTTCGGAAGTTGGCGCAGATTTCAGACGCTGAACTACGGAGTCCGACACCTTGATGACACCACTCTGCTCGTCGTTGTTCAAAGTCAGTCTACGCGTTTGGCTGTGACCGGCGCCCATTTCTAAAATTATAAAATCGTCGCAGGAATCTCCCGGCGGGGTACTCCGATCAAATGACGGCCACCTTTGGCACGAGACAGCTGATATCACCGCCCCCTTAGTCTGACGCGCGAACGGAACGATCGAATTTAAAGGCTGTAGAGACGTCAGATTAGATTCAAATTCAAATAATGTTTTTAACAAATGGAGCTGCCAAGTACGAAAACATCATTTATATTCAAATGAAACCATTATTAAGCTCAAGATAAAGATATTTGGCCTAATAATTTATAACGGGTGAATTATCAAAGGCTTGCAGCCAAGATTAATTTTTTTTAATGTGACTCCTGAATGCAACCCACAGTACAGACGTGAATTACAAGTTGCAGATTCCAAGGCTTTGAAAAGAGCGTTCGAGAAAAGTTAAGCAACATGGCTCACTGCGCAGTTAATTTGATGGTGGTTGCTCAAAAAATGACCAGCTACGTTTTGCAACAATGAGGATCTTTAACAAACACAATGGCGTAGTAAACCACAGTTCATTTAACAGGATATTCGTTGCTGTGACTCAAAGCCAGGAAGCCTACGAGTCGATGATAAATACGCAGGTGTCCTCTGATTGGCTGATTTTTCAACTTGAGTTGAATGAAAAATAGGTTTCGTTCCACACAAAAAAGTTTAGACAAAAGTTAAACTCAATTGAATTCAGTTCAACTTTTCTTGTTCAAGTTTTGTGTGAACACGGTTCAACTTTGGTTGAGCTCAAGAATATTGTGAAAAACATTTTACAGTGTAAACCAGGCTTGAATCGAAATTTTAAGCCGAAATTTGCAACAAAACAATTTGAATTGCTTGCTGCTAGGCTTAACGAGTGAGGTGAGTACATGCAGAGCGGTTTGGCAACGTTGGAAACACCGGTTCTCGTGAGATCTCCGAAGTTAAGCCATATCGCGCTGGGTCAGGTGTTTGATGGGTGACCATCATGCACACGATCAGTTCTGTTCGGGAGAGAGGTCGGAGGGTTTGAAGTTAGTACGACAACTTCACTCGCCTTGCTTATCAACCTCTCGACAGCACCGATTAGCGGAGGAATCCTGTTGTTCGAGTTGTACCGTCCTTCGGAAGGGACGTAAAGCCGTTGGTCCCCTCGGTGCTTTTCGACAGGAGTTATAGGCTACGTGCCGGCACCGGGTTTCCCCTCCTCCCTTCTAGCCACAGGTTAGGTTCGTCATCACCCTTTCATTAAAGACCAGCGCCACAGGGCCAGTCGTCAAAACAGTGCGTCGTTAAGCACCGGCAATCAATCAATGAATCACCGGGTTTCCCCTCCTCCCTTCTAGCCATAGGTTAGGTTCATCATCACCCTTTCATTATAGACCAGTGCCAAAGGGCCAGTTGTCAAAACAGTGCGTCGTTAAACATCAATAATCAATCAATCAACGAAGATACATCTCAAACTATGTCAAGATTTGTAGTTTTGAATTTGTCCGAATCGATTTCATTGCAATTAAAAATAACCAACCCATTTTGTCCCCCACGTTGGGAATTTGAAGGTTTTCGTTCGTCGCATATCAACAGGTGAGGTCGCTAGAGCGTGTTATCGTCTGGCAGTGATACCACTTCAATCACCAATGGGGCCGGGACCCTCAAGCAATTAACCCTAATAACCCTAAGCCGTAATTACATTCGTTAAGCCTCGTGCCTTTTCATAATCCGAGCTCGTCGCTTTTCATAGCTGGCGCCTTGCGGTCACTTTGTTCTTGAAAATGTCACTTTTATGTCACTTTTTTAGCGTTTCTGCAGTTTTTTGCATCTAAAGCAACTTTATCTTCAACCGATGTTCACAAAATTTACTGTGTGCGTTAAAAATCGTAAAAAGAAGATACTGTGTTAATTTGAAGCAAATCATAGTTTTTCTTTAAGTCGATTTTTACGTTTTAAAAAATTCAAATAATCCACGACGACCACATCATATTTCCAGGTAACGAATCTCATTTAAAAAGCTGCTTAATTAACGACGAACGTCTTAAATTGATCATTAAAGCCGCTAGGCTACGCGCACACGCAATATAATCGCGTTGAGGGTGAGCGTAAATATTACGCACATCCACAACACGGTAATATGAGTGTGCGCATAGCCTAGTTTGTGATTAGTGATTTAGGTTAAAGGTTTAACAGCTCGCTGCGATTCACAACTGATTCCTTAAGCCCCTTTTACACGGTCACATTTTTCATCACATTTCGTCAAACCCTTGCACAGCAGTCTTGTATACAACTGCATGTGACCGTGTAAACAGTCCATTGCACGGCAGTCCGTCACAAAAAAGTCTTGTATGGCAGACTGTGGCACAGTTTTTTCGCATAGCCCAGGCTCTATTTCCATCACATCTTGTATGGAATGCAGCCAATCAGAGATCAGAGATTGCGTGACGTCAAACTTTTCAAAAAATCGTGGCGGCAAATGTCAGTGAGCAGTGCAAAATTTGAAATGGCTGCAACTAAAATGAATTAAAAGTTGATAAAAGTTTATTTCTAAGTAGAAATCACACCCATACCTGACGTCTGACAAAAGTAGATCAAAAATCACTCTCATTTTTTTTCTGAAATGTCAGCTGACTATGACTTCCATGGGATCACGAGTGAAGTTTGCAACTTAATCAAATCCATCTTTTACAGAAGGCTGTACCAGGAGGCTGTGGATGTCACGTGACGCGATGCCGATGATTGACAGACGGATCCAAGTGGCAGTTCTCGCTATTCTGTCGGCTGCTCTAATTGGTGGGTGAAAATCAGGGATATATTTTTGTTTCGGTTTTTGACAAAATAATATATTTTCATGACTTTGGCCCAGTCAGGGGCGGCTCGTGAGAGGGGGGCTGGTGGGCAGCTGCCCCTCCTAGCTCTTCGACAGAAATAAAAAATTATATGACAGTAAAAATTTAATATAATTTCATTGGTTGATATCGCTGTTAACTTTTGGAATTTTTTAAAATATGGATTTTTCTGTTAGCATAATTATTCTGTCTGCGAAAACGTATCGCGGTTTTTGCTTTTTGGTTTTTGAGTTTGCAAGCGAGAGAGGGGGGGGGGGGGTTCTGCTCTTCCAAGAAAAACACTCACGAGGCGCCACTGGGCCTTATTTTACCATTTTAATAACTCCGAGTTCAAGTGTTAGTTGCGCTAATTGTCATGGCAACGGCCAACCAGGTGCTGCAGTGAAATTCAACTGTTTCTATGAGTTATAGCATAGAATATACTCTATGGTTATAGCTCAAATTAGAGTTGAAAAAAATGGAAAAACTGGCCCTTAATAGATTCAGTTTTAAGACTTCACCCACACTCTACCCGCACTTTACCCGAGCCTTACCCACACTCTACCCGCACTTTACCCGAGCCTTACCCACACTTTACCCGCACTTTACCCGCACTTTACCCGCACTTTACCCGCACTTTACCCGCACTTTACCCGCACTTTACCCGCACTTTACCCGCACTTTACCCGCACTTTACCCGAGCCTTACCCACACTCTACCCGCACTTTACCCGAGCCTTACCCACACTTTACCCGCACTTTACCCGAGCCTTACCCACACTTTACCCGCACTTTACCCGCACTTTACCCGAGCCTTACCCACACTTTACCCGCACTTTACCCGAGCCTTACCCACACTTTACCCGCACTTTACCCGCACTTTACCCGAGCCTTACCCACACTCTACCCGCACTTTACCCGCACTTTACCCACACTCTACCCGCACTTTACCCACACTTTAACCGAGCCTTACCCACACTCTACCCGCACTTTACCCGAGCCTTACCCACACTCTACCCGCACTTTACCCGAGCCTTACCCACACTCTACCCGCACTTTACCCGAGCCTTACCCACACTCTACCCGCACTTTACCCGAGCCTTACCCACACTCTACCCGCACTTTACCCGCACTTTACCCACACTTTACCCGCACTTTACCCGCACTTTACCCGCACTTTACCCGCACTTTACCCGCACTTTACCCGCACTTTACCCGCACTTTACCCGCACTTTAACCGCACTTTACCCGCACTTTACCCGCACTTTACCCACACTTTACCCACATTTAAACTACACTTTACCCACACTTAACCCAAAATTTATCCTCACTTTACATACACTTTACCCACTCTTTTACCCACACTTTACCCTCACTTTACCCCCACTTTACCCACACTTTACCCACACTTTACCCACACTTTACCCGCGTACCACGGCGTGTTTTCCAGCGTCTGCCGCCGACAGCGCCAGCGTCTCCATGGCCACAGGGGGCGGGGACTACGCGGCGGACGACACCGGGCCGAGCGCGGAGGGTGGGGGGGAGTCGGCTCCAAGTGGCCATGACGAGCCGACTTCGGCAAGTTCCGTCGAAGCGGCGGCGGCGACCGAAGCGCCACCTGTTGCTAGCGTCGACGCGGGGGGCGGGGCCAAGGCGCAGGCGCGGCCGGAGCAGGGCGTGGCTACGCAGCCAATCAGCTCCGCCCCTCGCGCCGAGCTCACCCTGGGATTGGCTGCGTTCTGCGCAGTCGCGCTCGCGATTCAACATCTCACATCTGTAACTCGAGCTTGCATAAAATTTGTGCCGAAAATATGAAATTTTTTTTAAAAATCTAAAATCTTGGCTAAAATTGTAAGCAGATAACCCTTTTGGAAGCAGAGAAAGAATATTTATAAACATTGCTACAAAAAAAAAATATATTATTGACCGATGCTTCTTAGCTTTTCGAAACAGTTACACGGTTTTTTTGTGTAACATAATAAACAAAAATGTAGAAATGTCGTTCTAACTTCAAATCCTCCGACCTCTCTCCCAAACAGAACTGATCATGAGCATGATGGTCACCCATCCAACACCTAACTCAGTGTGATGTTGCTTAACTTCGGTGATATCATGAGAACCTGTGTTTCCAACGTTGCCAAACCGTTTGGTCCTCTGCTCCGGTCGGGTGACGTAGACACTACCCCTTCCATATTTAATGTGATATGAAATAGGGATATTTCAGTCCGATTCCTATAACACACATAATATATAATAATATAATAATATCATAATATCACACATATCGACGAATTTGTATGGGCCGAGAATACGATGGGTCGAGAATACGATGGGTTAGTAAACAAATATACGATGGATTGCAAATGCTATGAATTAGGAATACGATGGGTTGTGGGGCTCCAGACTCGGCTTTTTGTTGACTCGTACTTTTGTGAACTCGCGGGCTATTGGACACTCGGGTGTGCTCGGGTTTCTTCGTGATTGTCGTTCAAACTCGCCGCGGCATCTCGGCTCGATTCTCAGTTCTCAGCGCTGCTACTACTAGCGCCGCTAGCGGTTTTGTCGGCCATTTTGGACGGCCATTAGCTGTTAAAGTGCGACAGCTAGGTACGCGAAGTTTCAGCGTTTTATTTGTAATTAATTAAAATTATCAATGCCGAAAAGAAATAATGTACACAGAGGAGGAAACAGAGTATGGACTAACGACGGGGATAACAGAGGGCCAAGGGATGCTAGGCATGACGGCGGAAAGCATTATTACGGTAAATATTGTGCAATTGCATTGTGGCCTAAAAGGTCAAGAATTGATCATAATTCACACTATTCGTATTATTAAGGCCAAATTTCTTCGAGTTAGTTGATTCAACTTCATAAATCATCAGTAATTCATTCATGAAACTTAATTCTGTTACTTTTTTCTGTGAGTTTTGAGTGATTTCAAATGTTAATTATTTGTTTCCATGCTTGATTGTCCATAGATCACGATACACGCGGTGGAGACTTGACAAGAAGAGTTTCGTTCAAGCCGGGCAGTGGCAGTCGAATAGGAAAACAGAAAAGAGGACATCAGGTCGACTGGGACACGGCAATCCAAGCTCGGCTTGCTCACGCGAGCGATGGCGACATCGACATGTCCTCAAACACATTCGGACCGCCCAACAAGAGGGGAGCCAGATAGTAAGTAATGGAACGTGCAATTTAACCTTCATCAAATGCCACCCATCCTACCAAACCACGGGCTTTGCAAGGCATTGATGGGTGAAGCACGGATATATAGTACCTGAACATTTTTATAAATTGGGCCATGCAAACTTGGAAAGTTTAAATATTTCTTGCTAGAGAGCAACACTACCAATTCACTAAGCTAGTTTTGATAGATTGGCGACTGATTTTATGCAGGTAACGTCTTGAAAGTTCAAAGTTTGCTTGTATAATGTCAACATATTTGTTCTGGAGTTAGTATAGTATTTAGTTAGTGAGTAGAGAAATATTTGTTGATGTAGACATGTAGCGACAAACATTGAGCAATCATTCAATGTTCCGAAATCATTGAAGAAAGTAACAAAAATTGTCACTTTATTTTGATGGACCCAAGACAATCTTAGAAAGCTTTGTTTGGATTTAAAAGTTTGGCTACATCCTCTTGTGGCACCCTAGATACTTGACAGTAAAACCTGTGCTGGAAAACACGCTGCACGGATGCGCTTTTCCGTAGAAACTACTTGAGGCACCAACGTCTTAACAGTTAGCCGTGCGTAGTAGCTCAAACAAGCCGACAAGATAGGTTGGAGCCTGTGCCGTAACATAACCCGACTTTGTTCCGACAGCAACCCGTTTGTCGCGCGGGGGCGAGGAAGGGGCGGACCTCGTGGAAGGGGCGGTCGCTCGGAGTCTTACGTCACAAGATGCCCCCTGACCCGTGGCACCTCGTGCTGGTACAAGATCATGGTGAGTCCATCCACCTACTTCCTGCCAAACTGAATACTAATTTGTGTAGAAACCACAATTTCACTGCAATCACCTTGGCTTGGTTATGGTAAGTACATTTTGTTTGGTTTTGTGACAGCTGTCAGTGGGTTCTCATTTGTTAATGAAGAAAACTACCAATTTGTAGGTGATCTTGTCAAAAACTTGCCAGAGATTTGTTGAAGCACCTAACGGGTCGTTTTAACTGCCCAGTTCTTAAACAGTTTTTTAATTTGATAGTCAATGTCAAGGTCAACCTTGTTAAATGAAACATTTACTGAAGCTGAAAGTTAACAAGCTAACTGGCCGGTGAAAGACCGGGCCTTATTCCTTTCTTCTGTGCCGCCTGCTGATATTGTTTCACCGTCTCCAGGTCCCACACGCAGGGAAGTTGGAACGTAGCTTTGTGCTGTCCAACCTTCAGACGCTGATCGCGCCAGCCCAGTTGGTCCCCTACGTGGTAAGTTTACAGCAGACTGATTTGCGACAGTTGCTACCTTTCAAAACTAACTTGTCCAGTTGAATGGAATTCCCCAAGGGAAAAAAGTTGGGTATAATCCTAATAGAGCGTAAGGTCGAGATTTGTGGGTTTTTTAGTGTTGGTTGATGCGTTTCGGTGTTAAATGTTGTAATCCGTTGAGTTTTTTTGTCGGAAGCTGGTTTTTGGCGAGATATTCAAGATTTTCGGCAGTCATCTAACCCGGGCTCTTATGGGACTAGGATTGTTGAACAGGGCAGGCCGTGTTTTGTTGTTTGCAGTTGGTACCTGTGTTGCAATATGGCAGCTGTAGTTTTCAACTGCTATGCACTCGTTTGGGATATCGAGGTTTCCTAATTTGTAATTTGTGACTTTCTGGTTGTTTTCCGACAATTTATTTTGGTTGCAATTTGCAAATGCGTTATTAGGGGGTTTTCGAGTAGAAATCAAACAAAACGGAGGATTTTCCTACTTTCCGCTATATTAGAAAAATTCCAAAAGTTGTTAAAGGAATATGATGGATTTTGGCGGTAGAATTCGGTAGACCATGTTAACTCTGAGAAATCGGTGTTTCTGGTGGTAGCTTGTGTCGGTAGGTATTTGGTGGTGGGTTAGCTGAGCAGGAACTGGGATAAAAACCCGGGACCTTCCGCTTGCCGGGCGGTTGCTCTGACCACTGAGCTATCCGGCCGAACAAGATTCCTGCTTCGCTGGGTGAGGAAAGGGCTCTCAGGAGAGAAGGGGAAGAAGCGACTCGTAATGCTACGAGTTCTACGCAGGCAAATCGTGCAAGTGTATTCGACGACCCCGTCACAGAGATGGCTCTGACCGCGCACCTAACCTCATTCTCAGAAGAAATGGAATGGTTGAGAAATCAGAGTTACTGGTGGAAGCTTACGTCAGTAGGCAATTGTTGTAGTAAAAATGTGTGTCTGAACCGGGATACGAACCCAGGGTCTCTGTTAAACTCTACAGGTTGAGCTTTGCAAGCTTTGCGCCGCAAATACGCTAGCCCCAGGCTGTTGGTGGCTTTAGTCGACCAAACAGGTGGCATTCTGTCGTTGCACATTTTGAGACGTGGACATGGTTAGATGGCGGTGCGTTAAACGTTGAGCAGTGCCGTAGCGAAACCTCCGCCAACGCTCGTAAATGTTGGACGGTGTTAAACTTGTGTAGCGCTGCGATCGCAAAGCACCGAACTCGGGCTCCGGCTGATGAACGCCATCCTGTAGTCGTATCGCCTTGACTACGCTCCGTCACGTTCCACCGAACGGTTTGGCAATGCTAGAAACACCGGCTCTCGTGAGATCACCGAAGTTAAGCAACATTACGCTGTTAGATGGGTGACCATCATGCACACGATCAGTTCTGTTCGGGAGAGAGGTTGGAGGGTTTGAAGTTAGTACGACAACTTCACTCGCCTTGCTTGTCAACCTCTCGACAGCACGGATTAGCGGAGGAATCCTGTCGTTCGAGTTGCACCGTCCTTTGGAAGGGACGTAAAGCCGGTGGTCCCCTCGGTGCTTTTCGACAGGAGTAGGCTACGTGCCGGCACCGGGTTTCCCCTCCTCCCTTCTAGCCATAGGTTAGGTTCGTCATCGCCCTTTCATTCACCGACGCCGTTAGACCAGCGCCACAGGGCCAGTTGTCAAAACAGTGTGTCGTTAAAAACCAATAATTAATCAATCAATCAAATGGCGCCAATTTTGAAAAATTTCCCATGGTAAATTTTACTTAATAAATTTACCTGACCGGTAAATTAACCTGACAGTAAATTTGACCAACTCACATCACTATTTTTTCTACTATCCGGCTTATAACCGGTCAAGGTTTTACCAACTAAAGGCATTCTTCTAACCCCGCTTGAATTCAATGGATGATTTCAATGATTCAATGGATGGATTCAATGATTCAATGGATGATTTCAATGATTCAATGGATGATTTCAATGATTCAATGGATGATTTCAATGATTCCATTCCTAGCCATTCGATGGTTGCCCTACAAAAAACTGTACTCGAGAATGTGAACTTTGAGAAGAAACATTAATTGTGATATGTTCAAGCATTGATTTGTGCCAAACTGTTGGAAGAATGCTCTTGCGTAGTCAGATATTCAGAAAGATACCCGCTAAGAAAAGCCAGTTGGCTTCTGATTTCCCCGTCTTCTTTGGCTGAATTAGCAGTCAATACACCGATTCCATTCAAGCAACGTGACGCAGTCAGACTCACGCTAAGAAAAGCCAGTTGGCTTCTGATTTCCCCGTCTTCTTTGGCTGAATAAGCAGTCAATACACCGATTCCATTCAAGCAACGTGACGCGGTCAGACACCCGCTAAGAAAAGCCAGTTGGCTTCTGATTTCCCCGTCTTCATTGGCTGAATAAGCAGTCAATACACCGATTCCATTCAAGCAACGTGACGCGGTCAGACACCCGCTAAGAAAAGCCAGTTGGCTTCTGATTTCCCCGTCTTCTTTGGCTGAATAAGCAGTCATTACACCGATTCCATTCAAGCAACGTGACGCGGTCAGACACCCGCTAAGAAAAGCCAGTTGGCTTCTGATTTCCCCGTCTTCTTTGGCTGAATAAGCAGTCAATACACCGATTCCATTCAAGCAACGTGACGCGGTCAGACTCACGCTAAGAAAAGCCGGTTGGCTTGTGATTTCCCCGTCTTCTTTGGCTGAATAAGCAGTCATTACACCGATTCCATTCAAGCAACGTGACGCGGTCAGACACCCGCTAAGAAAAGCCAGTTGGCTTCTGATTTCCCCGTCTTCATTGGCTGAATAAGCAGTCAATACACCGATTCCATTCAAGCAACGTGACGCGGTCAGACACCCGCTAAGAAAAGCCAGTTGGCTTCTGATTTCCCTGTCTTCATTGGCTGAATAAGCAGTCAATACACCGATTCCATTCAAGCAACGTGACGCGGTCAGACACCCGCTAAGAAAAGCCAGTTGGCTTCTGATTTCCCCGTCTTCTTTGGCTGAATAAGCAGTCATTACACCGATTCCATTCAAGCAACGTGACGCGGTCAGACACCCGCTAAGAAAAGCCAGTTGGCTTGTGATTTCCCCATCTTCTTTGGCTCAATCACAGTCAGATAAACAGTCAGATACCCACTAAGGAAAGTCTGTCGGCTTTGTTCGGGAACTGAGTGGCCCTCCCTCTAACCCCGCTTTCTGCGTCGGCAGTACAAGGCGACGGGCGACGAGGCCAGCTTCTTCGTGGACGACTTCGACGTGGCTTCGGCGCTGCTGGCGGCGGACCGTCGCGTGACGACGCCCGACGGATACAAGATGCTGGTCCGAGCTCGGCCCAACTTCCCGCCCTGCCGTCTCGAGCCGCCGCTCAAGGAACTTATAAAGGTCGTCATGGCGAGAAGATACAACGCAGCGAACAGGGCCCTCGATCTTGAGAGGTTAGTGTTGTGTTGGGTTGTGTTGTTATGTTGACGATAGATATAGATTATATCTATATATGTATATTATATCTATAGACTATTATATTTTATCTATTATATCTAGAGAAAGATGGATTAACCAAGTAAGAAGAGACGTGGAAGATAGAGGTGAAGACTGGAAGAGAATAAATGATGTGGAAAAATGGTGGGAAGATAGAGATAAATGGAAGGAATTGGTGGAACGAAAAGAAGAAGAAGAAAAAGACGTGGAGGAGAGTTCAGTTGAAATAGAAATAAGAAAATAGTTTGGCAGTCTATTTTTGTTGTGTTGGTGTTGCCTATATTTTTAATTTTCTACCCGTGAAACAAATAGTTTATGGAGGAATAAAATTGATATTAAAAAAAAATATATCTATAGATATATCTATAAAGGGCTAGGGCGATGATGAGGCACCTGAATAATGCCATCCGGAATAAATCCATCTGCGAGATGACGAGATTTTTATTTTGATGGCTTTGTTCCACCGGAATAAACACTAGAGCTTCTTAGACTAGCGCTATGATAGACTAGGGCCATGATGGACTATGATTTAGTTAAAGAGATCAGTGGGAAGACATGATAAAGTGTCTCAATACGGCATCAAAGTCTCGCTGTACGAAGCGCTATCCATGGCTATAGAGATCAGTGGGAAGACATGATAAAGTGTCTCAATACGACATCAAAGTCTCGCTGTACGAAGCGTTATCCATGGCTATAGAGGTCAGTGGGAAGAGATGATAAAGTGTCTCAATACGGCATCAAAGTCTCGCTGTACGAAGCGCTATCAATGGCTGTAGAGATCAGTGGGAAGACATGATAAAGTGTCTCAATACGGCATCAAAGTCTCGCTGTACGAAGCGTTATCCATGGCTATAGAGACCAGTGGGAAGACATGATAAAGTGTCTCAATACGACATCGAAGTCTCGCTGTACGAAGCGCTATCAATGGCTGTAGAGATCAGTGGGAAGAGATGATAAAGTGTCTCAATACAGCATCAAAGTCTCGCTGTACGAAGCGCTATCAATGGCTGTAGAGATCAGTGGGAAGAGATGATAAAGTGGCTCAATACAGCATCAAAGTCTTGCTGTATCCATGCCATCGAGACCAGTACGCTAACCGCACTCCTGCGCCGCCAAAACCTCGCTTTCCTCGTCACAGGCTGCACGCGGACGCCGGCTTTGTGGAGCACGCGGACTCGGTGGTGGTGCTGGCGCGGCAGGACGTGGTGGCGGCCGTCGTCGAGATAATCAGCGACAACATCCCGGAGCTGGCCGCCCTCAACCTGGCCGGCAACGACATGAGTGCCATCGACTGCCTGACACCGCTGGCTGGCAAGCTGCCGAACCTGACCGTCCTGCACCTGGCCAACAACAAGGTACTGCGCGATGTTCTGCTCAAGATTTAGTGATGATGCCACCTCCATGCGTTACGCATCGCGCCGCTGGCATTATAATATACTAGGCTATGTGAACACTTATATAATCGTGTGCGGATAGCTTAGAGGCTTGTATGATCAATTAAAAATGTTCGGCGTTAATTTAGCAGCTCTCTCAATGACATTCGTTACCAGGAAATCTAATGATGAAATTATATTAATATTTCAAACGAAAAAATCGATTTAAAGAATTTACTATTCAATTGATTTGCTTGAAATTAACACAGTATCTTCTTTTTACGATCAATAATGCACACAGAAAATTTTGTTAAAATCGGTTGAAGATAAAGTTGCTTTAGTTGCAAAAAACTGCAAAAACGCAGGCATTATAAGATATTATTTTATGTAAAGCAACAAACGTTAGATTCATAATTGAGTATGAACCAAGAGTCTTGAGGTCCGGCCACAACTGATGCAAGAACAACGTGCAGAGCGCAAGCGATAAAAATCTTGACGTCGACAATTGACATGTTGCAACGACGCAGCGATGAGTTGGCGGGTAACTGTCAGTTGAAAAGGGGCGTCGGCTGTGTTTTGACAGCTGTCACTGCCGGCAACGACACGCACGCAATCTTATGTCAAACGTAGTTTTCTGCTTGCGCTTTTATTGTTAGTCAATTCTTAAATGGAAAAGTAGATTATTTGGAAATGTAAATTTTCACTAAATGCTTATAACTATATTTACGTGCTTTAGATATCTTCAACAGAAAGAAATAAGAGGTCGTAGACAATTAAATAGTAATTTAAAAACGAGTTCCTCTGGCGCGATTACCACGAATTCGGAGTCTGCCTCCAGGTCTCCAATTTAATCAAACTTCTTTTTAATTTTTTAATTTTAAAACCAAATATCTTTTTATTAGTAGCTTGAAACCTATAGAAAACAAAGTGACCTTGACTTGAGAAGGGAACACGCCATCTGACCGAAAATAAAACTGACCGAAAATGAAAGTGACCGAAAAAAAAAGTGACCGAAAAAAAAAGTGACCGAAAAAAAAACTGACCGAAAAAAAAACTGACCGAAAATAAAAGTGACCGAATTTCATATTTATGAACGTTACTGTACGGAGGCGGTGGTGTGGGAATGTTACTAGCCGTTCAATACAAACAAACCGTCGGAAAAAAAAAATCGCCGAAAAAAAACTGACCGAAAAAAAAACTGACCGAAAAAAAAACTGACCGAAAAAAAAACTGACCGAATATATGAAATTGGCTAAGTCAAATAGCATTGGTCTTATGGGACTACGAATTTTACCGAGGCTAGACGGATATACCGGGCGATGGACGCAGGTAGAACGAGTGCGCCCGGTGAAGGAAATCTAGTCGTGATTTCGGCTATGTCAAATAGCATTGGTCTTATGGGACTACGAATGTTACCGAGGCTGGTTGGAGATACCGGTCGATGGAGGTTGGTGGAACGAGTGCGCCCGGTGAAGTAAGTCAAGTCGTGCTATCGGCAAACCGTCGGAAAAAAAAACTCGCCGAAAAAAAACTGACCGAAAAAAAAAGTGACCGAAAAAAAAACTGACCGAATGTATGAAATCGGCTAAGTCAAATAGCATTGGTCTTATGGGACTACGAGTGTTACCGAGGCTAGTCGAATATACCGGTCGATGGACGTAGGTAGAACGAAGGCGCCCGGTGAAGGAAATCTAGTCGTGATATATCGGCTGTGTTATCAGTAATAACTTCGAAAGTAATTATCCGATCAGGACGTAATTTGGTATGAGCACCCGTGTTGCTACTCCGCAGAAAGTATCAGAGCTTGAGATAAATCGGTTGGAAAATTCGGAAAATATTAAAGGAAATATGTCTTATCAATAATAACTCGGAAAGTAATGATCCGATAGCGATGAAATTTTGTGTGTACATCCGTGCTGCTATTACGCAGCAAGTATTAGAGTTTGAGAATAATCGGTTTGAAAATTCTGGCAACCGAAACAACAGTCCGAATTTCATATTATTGAAACTGCGTCCGTCCGATGCCGGTGGTAGATGCAAGTCAATTAGCGTGACACGTAAGAAATATTCAAACCACCTTCTCCAGCCGTGATAGGGCAGTGAATGTGATAATGGCCGGTGCCGTTCAAATAATATTAAATCATTAGTATCGAACATAACGTGGTAACCCACCACCGAAACGTGGCTATGACTATATAGAGTGAAATCATCTTTCCTTATTGCAATGATTTTAATGGGCACTTCTGTCGCCACTGTTGAGTAAATATGTTGTCAGGCACAACTTGAAATGTATTTTCACCTCATGAAAAACTTCGCGACCACCTTCTACGAAACAGCGACATCAAACCGAATGCCTCCGAGAATCACAAACACAATCACAAACCAGCAATCACATTATGAAAACGTCCGTGGCCTTTGAAAACTGAACTGAAGGATGAAGATCTTGGAGACGCCCTCGAAGTTACCAGGTAAGCGTCAATATTTGGATGGGTAGGATGGGGTTGGATTAATTCTAGTGTATTATTTTACATTATTACTATGTATTTCAATTATGAACGATGATAATAACCAAGAGTTCGTCGATTTATTTTCTGCTTAATTCCACACGGAAATAATATTAATAATATGTTTACGTTTGCTCTGGTGGTGAGTGCAAGCTAACAAAGAGACGCGTGCCAGCCTTGTGCCAGAGGGTCGTGTCTCGAGTGAACAATGACAGCGACAGGTACAACAACTTTGTGAACAATGCCAGACCCCTGCAGAGAACAAGGGTACCTACAAGCTATGAAATCACAGTTTTCTCACCGCACCAAAACATATCGACGCATTCCAAGACCACTAAACATGCTAATCGTTTACATTATTACACACTCAACAGATGCAGATCTGGACCCATTACAACCACCGAATCGAAATATTTACACAAGTCACTAAGGGGGGGCCGCATAATGACGGAAAACCACTTTGCGTACTACTTTGTGTACATAGTGAATATCCGTTTACTCTCGCGTCAAATTTTCATGTTTTACACACGTTTTTTTTATGTTTGGATATGGATCCAAATGGATGGATGGATGAATGGATTGAAGTTTTGTACATTTTTATTTTACGAAGCAAATACTTCCAATTGAGAAGCGGAAAAAGGCAGCAATTCATATACTGTTATCTATTTAAGAAAATAACGGCTCTATTACTTGTTGCACCAGGGCCCTACAAATCGGGCACCGCTGCATGGCCGAAGCACACACTGGGCAGCAGCACACGTGTGTGCATGGCAGAAACACACTCGTGCGCCGCCGAGTGGTGCACACAATGCAAATGTGCGTTTCTGACACACCCTCCAAATCTTCTTCCGGAGCTGTTTTAGGAGAGAAAGAGTGCGCATTAGTAAAATAACTCATACGTTCACCCACCGTGCGAGAATTTGTAGCAATATTATTAGCATAAAGTTTTTTTGTCTATAACGTTTTCAAATTTTAAATATAATTTTCGTCTATCTCTTACCAACTTTACGATACATAACATACAGAATAAAACGTACTATTATTACAACGTATGACATTATTTTGAAAACGGTGTGTTGTATGGCAAATTAGTCCGTGGAGTGCAATTGTTTATTTTTCCTAGAGTTGAAGAATTAAAGCAATATGGTGTTCCTATGAACCAACCCACATTAATTTTAATTAATCACATGCAAAGAAGTTTTTACTGGTTGAGGGTAGGTATAAGAGTTAGCTGCTGGGAAAGTGTTCCAGGGGGGCGATTTTATAAAAATATCGTTAGAGAAGTCTAATTTTGGGTGAAAATTTACCTTGCACAGACGGCATTCTGAAGTGCGCGACCGCATTCTGCCGCGAAATTTCAAAGAATGCAGCAGCCTGGTATTCTTCTTCTTCATCCATCTCCGAATCTTAAAAGAAATGAGAATAGAGTCATTTTACTCCGTTTTTAGTGGAGCGATCTATAAAAGCAAAGTTTTATATTAAATCCGACTACCTCCTCAATACAGGACTTGATTTGTTTGCTTAATTTCTGTTTTGTTGCCTCAAATTTGTGTAAACTTGGTTTACTAGCTATTTATATTATTTGTCACAGAGAGAAAAAAAGATAACAAATGTTGCATTACCCAAAGAATTCGTTTCTAACAAGTAAACGTGTAAGATATTACATTCAAACAAAGAGACTGCTAAGAAATTATACTAGCAAGAGCAACGCACAGTTCACTTTTTCATTTACAAATAATTTAGAATCATCTCGTGGATAACATGCAGCACTTCCTGTTGATAATCGTTGATATTTCGTTTAGAAGGATTGGTTATTCAATATTTCCATACAAACAGTACAAGAGATTTTGTTCCCAGTACAAGGAAAATAATTTGCTTCAAACGCTACTCGCTCGCAGGTTCCGCTCAAAAAAACAGAAATATAAAATATCACATAAAGAAGAACCTAGACTCTGTGCGGATGGCGGGTTATCTAAACGTATCTAAAAACATTAAAAACTGTAAAAAAGTGAAAAATAATCTCACCAGTCAAGTTAACAATTTCGATCAATGCAGCTTCTGCTGGGACTTCGACGTCAACCCCGTTGTCGACCCCGTTGTCGACCCCGTTGTCGACCCCGATGTCGACCCCATTTTCGACCACGTTGTCGACCCCATTTTCGACCACGTTGTCGACCCCATTTTCGACCACGTTGTCGACCCCATTTTCGACCACGTTGTCGACCCCATTTTCGACCACGTTGTCGACCCCATTTTCGACCACGTTGTCGCTGTCGTGGTCGTCTTCGCTGTCGTGGTCGTCGTCGCTGTCGTTGTCGTCGTCGCTGTCGTGGTCGTTGTCGCTGTCGTCGCTGTCGTGGTCGTTGTCGCTGTCGTCGCTGTCGTGGTCGTTGTCGCTGTCGTCGCTGTCGTGGTCGTTGTCGCTGTCGTCGCTGTCGTGGTCGTTGTCGCCGTCATCGTTCTGCATGGCTTGCAGGTTGTGACTGACAAGTTTGTCGGTGCCATGTGAGCACTGCAGCAGAAATTCGAGGATAGTGAACCTTCCCAGGTCAAGATTTTCTGCTGCAGTTCTCAGGCGCCGATCTTGACTCAGGAGCCTTCTCGGCCTCTGATGAGTAATGGCCAAGCCATTTTCCAGGCGGCGAAATTGATTTTTAGAGAAATCTTCGACAATTTTCAGTTTCGCTGAAAAGTAAGAAGGATTTTTGTAATAGGTTGATACGTTACAGGATTCACAAGAGGAAAAAAAAGCAAAAAATAAGGAATTAAACCTTTCATAATTATAGCTCAGTAAAAATTTAACCACGAACCCAGGAATTGCCAGATATTGGGGTGTACTTGGCCAACTCTGGAGGCCAAGTACCGATGGAAGGATTCAATATTATTATTTGTTCGCCTCGGCCTCCCGTACACAGACACCACCTCCGGAGTCACAACTCGCAGCCAGTATCGATTAATGTATTTCACCAAAAGGCGAAATCTTTGCTAAAAAGTGAAGGAAAATAGTCAGTGAGAAAGGGTTATCACTAAATTCAAAATAAATATAAAATCACTATAAAAAAAACTCAGAGATTTTACCTCAAGCGCTGCTCGCCGCAAATAGCGGCGAACGACCAGCAATCCCTGCTCCATGTCATGAGCAGGGAGCAACGCTAGCGCAATTAGCATTTGCAAGCCCTTTCTTGCGCTAGCGTTGCGGGCCACCAACCGCCCAAGACCCAAAGCCTTCATTTTCCGCCACAGGGACTAAAATATGAAGCAAATCGCACTGTTAATTTCTCGCAATTTTAATTCAAGACGTTTCTACATAATTTAATGACTGTGATGATTAAAATATGCTAGTTGCGGGGGTTAATTGCGTGGGTTACGGTCATTTTGTTAGAAGATTTGACGATCTGAATGACCCGAAGACTTCGAGGCTGTGTAGACGGAACATTTATGGACTACGTTAATTTATGTTTTGATTAATTGTTAGAGTATGATATTACCTGCGCGAAGTGGAACCAGCAGCCGAAGACTTTGGCCGCAGGAAACACCTTCAATAAAGATCGCTGAAGAGCCATCTCGAAGTCGGTAATAAAGGTGACTTCTTTGTTTCTCCACTCATCACACACCATGTCTCTAAAAAACTCTAGAAGCGATTCATACGCTCCTCGAGTTCTTCTTGACATTAGCGCATATATCAGGGGATGTGACTGCAAGAACACAAAATAATATATAAGATTTAAAAACTAAATTTTTGGAACGAATTTGCTCATCAACGAATTACTTGTTACTCACATGGCCCAAATGCATTACATGTACTGTCAGCAGTTGAGCTGCCAGCCCATGTGGGGCAACCTTAAAAGTGCCATCGATGTGGAATTCAACATCCGTAATAGTGCTAAGCACACGTCTCACAAAGGAGACGTCCGCAAATACGGCCGTCTCGCTCCCGTCTTCAACGAGAGTTGTCAGAAAAAATGGTTCTCCACTATTTGTTGAACCAAATTTTTCGAACCATCGCGGCTCTTCGAGTATCTCCTCGAGCTCCACCAATGAAGTGGGGTTCCGGGGAAAGGCCAGCGTTCTCAGTCTCTTTAGTTGCATTTTTACTGACTGGTACGAGACCGTCGCAGCCGCATCTGGGTGCCTATAGAGAGAAATATATCATTATTCCATTTTATAATATCTCCCTTCTCATTCTTTTGTTACATTCTTTTACATGGCCAAACCATCGTTGCCTCCGCTTTCAATGTTTTAACTCAAACTTTCAACTCCTTAATCCTTCATTATCTTGCAATTTTTAAGTTTTCTTTTTCTGGCTCTCCCAATCACACTCAAAAAAGTATAGTGAAATGATTTAATATTATTATTCATATAAATAACTTTTTGCGGCCTGTTAAAATTCTCGTAAGTACCAAATATTTTCGAGCTTTATAAATTTGCCGAATTTGTTCGCACAAATTGATTTTTGGATTCCTCATTTTTCTTGCTCTCCAAAATAAAGAGATGGTTAGTGGTTATCCAATCAGTTGTTGATATTGTTCGGTTGGTAAAGATGGAATTAAATTATCTATTGTTCTCTCTGCTGCCGCTCTCAGAACTTCATGCCAGACTCATTCCACGAGCACTGGAACTTTATTTTTATATGTAATAATTTATTACCAAACTTAAACTATTATTAGTGGTAATACAATCAAATATTATTTTACTTATCTCTACCAACCTCTTTCACCCTCCCATCACTTCCATGCAGAAGAAGGGGAATTTGGGTTAAATATATATTGTACAAACTTTTCAAAATTGGTATCTACCGCTTTGGCTCACTAACCTCGCTGCGACGCGCTCGAATATGGCGGCAACCGTGTCGTTCGACTGGTCACTGCGGATCTCGTCTCTCACATCCTTCATGAACTTGGCAGATAACAGGCTATCATCTGACCGAGGGTGGTTGTGGGCTTTTGTTGGTTTCAAATCACCCTGGAGGTGTTGTATGGCGCGGCCAGGGCATGCGAGCGCCCGTTTATCGACGCATCGGTAGTAACTAAAATCAAAAAGTATTATTTATGAACATGCCAGCGATGCGAGAAAATTAAATCCAAGATTATGGAGAGGGAGGGGGGGGGGGGGGGGCAGCTCCAATCTTAAATAATACCTAAGTGTTTTTGTCTGAAGGCAACAAATTGGGCAGCATTTCCTTGAATATTTCAGCCAGATACACAATTGAAGACACATAAGTAAGACAAAATATAATCGTTCTCACATTGAGCCAATAATATGCAGTTTTGTATACGAATTATTAACATTATATGCATATTTAACTAAATTTTTTGCTTAGTAAAATGCCAAAAATTAATCTAATTTTACACAATCTAATCCAAAAATACACATTTTGATAGAAAGCACTGTAAATTGCAGTACCGGATATCATTAGCGTTGTCATCTTCTGATCTACATGCCTAAGTAATTTTTCGAAACCTTCGTTTTCTTCAACAAAAAATTGACATTTTTTAAATACCTCCCCTGCTTAAGGTTGATAAGTCGGGACACGGTGGTCCGATTTTGGGGTTTGAGCTTTGAATTTTCACTTCGTCACAATGTGCTGAAACTAAAACCCAAAAGAGTAGGTACGTACTAAAGTGGAGTCGCTATGGGTGCGGTTAACACACTCCTGTCTATTTGTATATTGCATTTATACTTATAAGTGATTTGATTTAACATTTTCGGCTCCCCCCATGGTTTGGATAAAATCACGTTTCGTCTTGACTGTTACGCGGTTAATTCCAATGTTAAATACTGGCAATACATATGTAATGAAAGAGATGGTGTATATTTTATGATTTCTCCACTTTCTCTCCCAAGTAGAGTTAGGTCTACCCACAATTGACGCAAGCGCAACGTGCAAGCGCAGCGCCCAACGCGCAGAGCGTAAGCGCAAGCGATAACAAAACCTCTTATTTCTTATTTCTTTCTGTTGATGATATCTAAAGCACGTAAATACAGTTAAAAGCATTTAGTGAAAATTACCATTTACAAAAAATCCACCATTCCATTTATGAACTGACTAACAATAAAAGCGCGAACAGAAAATTACTTTTGACATTCACGATTTCATGCAATAAATTCACATTTTGTCACTATAAACTTACTGTCACGCCTGCTCTTTTTGCCCTATGGGCATATTGATGTTGTTTTGCATGTTTTTATGCCCTAGGGGCATAGGGTTTTGCCCTTATAAAGTAAAAGGCGTAAGCACATCGGGCCGGGGGCACGGGTCTCCGCTGCTAGTCATTCATAATACATAAACTTTTGTTGGTAGCGTTGCCAGTATTTAACATTTGCATTCACCGCGTAACAGGCACTTAGGTTGTCGTCGTATCGAGTAATGTATCTCGGCCTTGCCGACGCAGGTACTACAGCTCCGATTTATGTAATAGGTAGTTTAAAAATATAAAAAAAATTCTAGAAATAATATTCTATGTTATTTGTTTTTGACATCATAGAAAGAAACCATGAAATGTAACCACATTGTAGGCTGTTTGATACTAAAGAGTAAAGATCTGAAAGCAAAGCATTAAAGAAGAACGGACTCTGGTCTTATAGGACATATGACACTATGACAAAATATGTGGTCTAGCGCGTTACCTCGAATGGAACCGACGACGCGTCGGTGGCGACCCAATATTAAACGGCATATTAGGCCAAAAGAGCTAAAAGTTGCAAAAGTTGCAAAAAAGGAAATTAAGATCATGACATGTAAAAATAGAACAAAATTCACTAGAAAATAATTACACGGCATGACACATATGGACAGCAATGGATAGCTGTGTTCATTAGATTACAGGAAAATAGATAAATAGAACAGGATTAAAATACTCAATAAGTAAACTTCATAGCAGAGTTTTTTCAAAAGAACCAAAGCGCTTCGAGTAAAATACGTTTCCCGCCATAATGTTATACACGGGTTAAATCATTTTTAAATAATAGAATAAAAAAAGTTGAACTAAACATACCTTCATTCAACTGCATAAATTTATATAAATATACATAAAATTTGTCATAATGCAACTTCTATGAAACTCAAAGTTGGAAAAACCACCCAAAAAAATACCCCTAGGTATGTTTGTAAAAAAAAATTAAAATGCGAACAATTTTTGGTGTGATCTTTCCCTCGTTATTCGGGGATTTTTTTTTGGGAGATGCACACAGCACAGCGATGATTCCTATGATGTCCTGAGCACAAGGTAAAAATTTCAGCGTGATAAATCACCGTGCACGCCAACTTATGAATTCACGCCAAAGTCCACGCGAATTATATATTAATGCGTGGTTACAAATAAATCATTAGCAGCATCTTGTTTATAGTCTCGCGTACACAAATTACCATCTTATTTTGGTCCATGTTGAGCATGTTTTTTACTGTCACCCTGATATACACGTTGTGATTGCACTTCGATACGATAACTAAGTCGCTTAAAACTAAATATGGCGCTTTTAAATACATTATCTAATGACCGTCTTGTGAAGAAAAATATTTGAGGTAACACACTTAGCCGTCCTTCTCATGCCAAGTTAGTTTTTTGGGCCGAATTTTTCTTTTTCAACGACTTTTTGAAAGATTATTCAGAATAACGATGAAATATTAGCAATTATTGTGTTCAGTTCTCTTACCTCGAGTTTTTCCCGCTCTTCTCTTTGTGGTAAGCATAACCACGACAATACACAACTACACTCTCAATTCGTTGTCCGGCGATACGCTGCATCACGGTTATCTTGCTCTTCCTCTTGCACACTACTTCACTTTGGCACTGAATAAGCACAACTGAATAATTGTCACAACTATCACATTTAAGGGAAAAAAATAGGGGTAGGTGTAGAGGGGAAATATTTTTCTGACGCTCCCACATACTTGTGAGATAAAAATATCGCCAAATTGGTGGTGTCGCCATGGGAAAAGGTGTGATGACAATAAAAAAAACAATCTTCCAGCAGCTTTGATAGTTCCCGCCATGGTCCAAAATTTTCAAAAATTGCCTACCTGGCCGTTTAAGGTGTTTTTCTTTTGCTTTCGGAAAATGCATGAAAATAACATGAAAGTCGCCGACGATCCAGGTAAGCGTTGGTAAATGCTTCTGGTATGCTTCCACTCCTAAAGTCGCCTTTGATATCTTTGATGAGCTTTTTCTAATATCTTATATTTTAGCAGAATCAACCTTTACTGAAATGTCGTTAGAATTTCTCAATGGCATTCATCACATTGCATGTCAATCATTATTCCGTGCTTGACCATTGATGCATCCAAGCTGCAGCTGCAAACCATTAGTTCCGGTTTTATTTCCATCTCTATTGTTTCCAAGTTTCAATTGTTTCGACCTGGGTTGTCTTTGGCGGGCAGATAGTGAAAAGAATCTACGAGCTTACCTGTACATCAATCATTTCGAGGTAAATTTTTCATGACTTATTGGTAGTGTCAAATTTTGGAAATCTAATCATATTATTGAACGCGCTATGAAAGGTATCGAAAACGGCAATAAGCTTATTAAATTACGTACCGAATACTATCAAAAATAGCAAAATAGTAAATTTCGGCAAACGGTAATAGAAAATAAAACTTAAATGTCAAAGGATCCCCATAAAAAATATGATTCAGCTGATAAAACCTTCTAGACAAATACAATTGAGCTCAATGACAGGTTCTTTCAAAATATTCGGTTACGCCGACGCCGTCAGCGAATATTCGCCGACGAAAAATGTGTAGTTTGGTAATTGAGTTTCTTTCGTCCGAGTTTCGCTATCGCTATCTTTCTCGGTGTTGAATTTTCGATCTGGGATAAGGTTTGTTATACACATAACTTAAAAAAAATAATTGACTTGCAAATTAGTATGATTGCGAGATATGCAAACTTAGATATGTGGAGCTGATCTATGGAGTATATAAGCCAGTTTCTCGCAATAATTTTAATTTTAAGTTTTTGGACACCTATCATTTACAACGAGTTACAACCTCGTTTCACCCACTTCAGCGAACATAGTAACGAGATTATTTCTCAAGTTTGACGGACAGTGCTATACCGAGTAACTTTGTCTCTAAATAATGGCTCCCATATCATATTGAAAGGAAGCATGCATTTGCAAGGTCTGTTTGCAGAAGTATCAAGAGCTTGAAAATTGCTTTAAAATCAGAAAATGATATATTTAAACTCGATGTTCCATGTGTTTTTTAGTCCTACGCTTCGTTACGATGAATCTGTATCCCTTATAAATTAAGTCCTGTCCCGTGACATGAATGAATTGACCAGCTCCGTCAGTCTTTCCGCGGTTTAATTTTCTCTCATTTTTATGCAGAGATTACATTATCTTTGAATCAAGTAAATGGTTTGTTCCGAGACCCAACCTCTTTGATAGCTGTAGGTCAAGGTGAGTAGATACCTCTGCTTACCATGGCCGGTAAGGGGGAAGCTGAATAACGCCACATGGAATAACGCCACATCGGCCATTTTCTGTAACACCGGAATAAAGCCATAAGTCGTGTGGCGTTAATCCAGTGGATTAGCGCCACATTATAATATGGCTTTGTTCCAGTGGGAGCTGCACTGTACTAACGCCGTCTGAGCACATTGCATTAATCCAGTGATTACTGATTACTGCACTACTGATTCAATTTTCCTTAGAAATTGAAATTGAAAGAGATATAAAGGATTTAGTTTTGCATAAATTAACATGGGCCTTAAAGGGAGTTGCGGGGAATTTGAAAGTGCGCGCGCAAGGACAGTCGGCGGGAGTCAAACCGCATACTAATGGATGGCCCCGTTGAATGCACATACCGGAATAAAGCCCTCGTTCAGTATGGGATAAATCCACTGGATTAACGCCATATGCTCGGATGGCGTTAGTACAGTGCAGCTGTCACTGGAACAAAGCCATATGAAAATGTGACGTTATTCCACTGGATTAACGCCACACGACTTATGGCTTTATTCCGGTGTCACAGAAAATGGCCGATGTGGCGTTATTCCATGTGGCGTTATTCCATGTGGCGTTATTCAGGCGACTCACCGGTAAGATTTATTAAAAAAAGCAAGGGAGCTTAGATAAGAAACTATGCCGATTCTCTAGGCAATACCAATTAATTTTATTATTATTATATAATAAATAATAATGATAATAATGATAATAATTATTTTATGGGCGATCAGGACTAAGACAAAAAGTCGTCAAATCAGAACGTTTGTTCCTTCGATACTATAAGTCGAAATTTACGAAAGTAAAAATATAATATTCTTAGACATTTGAATTCTATCTTAAATTGCGTACGACTTGCGTACGACCGTCAAAACATGCAAAAAATATGCCAAAAAAATTATAAATTTTCATATACATGGGACTATTTTTTTTAGCCGCACGTTTCTTTTTGCACCACTCGAAAGCTATGTTTATTGGCTATAAGAAAAATATATAATGACTAATGAGACCAAAACGTATACTTTGTGACAGCGTTTTGTCAAAAAAAAGAACCGCACGCCGCGTAAATAAGTATCCCGCCAGGTTTCCCGATGGTGCCCGATTTGTAGGGCCCTGGTGCAACAAGTAATAGAGCCGTTATTTTCTTAAATAGATAACAGTATATGAATTGCTGCCTTTTTCCGCTTCTCAATTGGAAGTATTTGCTTCGTAAAATAAAAATGTACAAAACTTCAATCCATTCATCCATCCATCCATTTGGATCCATATCCAAACATAAAAAAAACGTGTGTAAAACATGAAAATTTGACGCGAGAGTAAACGGATATTCACTATGTACACAAAGTAGTACGCAAAGTGGTTTTCCGTCATTATGCGGCCCCCCCTTAGTGACTTGTGTAAATATTTCGATTCGGTGGTTGTAATGGGTCCAGATCTGCATCTGTTGAGTGTGTAATAATGTAAACAATTAGCATGTTTAGTGGTCTTGGAATGCGTCGATATGTTTTGGTGCGGTGAGAAAACTGTGATTTCATAGCTTGTAGGTACCCTTGTTCTCTGCAGGGGTCTGGCATTGTTCACAAAGTTGTTGTACCTGTCGCTGTCATTGTTCACTCGAGACACGACCCTCTGGCACAAGGCTGGCACGCGTCTCTTTGTTAGCTTGCACTCACCACCAGAGCAAACGTAAACATATTATTAATATTATTTCCGTGTGGAATTAAGCAGAAAATAAATCGACGAACTCTTGGTTATTATCATCGTTCATAATTGAAATACATAGTAATAATGTAAAATAATACACTAGAATTAATCCAACCCCATCCTACCCATCCAAATATTGACGCTTACCTGGTAACTTCGAGGGCGTCTCCAAGATCTTCATCCTTCAGTTCAGTTTTCAAAGGCCACGGACGTTTTCATAATGTGATTGCTGGTTTGTGATTGTGTTTGTGATTCTCGGAGGCATTCGGTTTGATGTCGCTGTTTCGTAGAAGGTGGTCGCGAAGTTTTTCATGAGGTGAAAATACATTTCAAGTTGTGCCTGACAACATATTTACTCAACAGTGGCGACAGAAGTGCCCATTAAAATCATTGCAATAAGGAAAGATGATTTCACTCTATATAGTCATAGCCACGTTTCGGTGGTGGGTTACCACGTTATGTTCGATACTAATGATTTAATATTATTTGAACGGCACCGGCCATTATCACATTCACTGCCCTATCACGGCTGGAGAAGGTGGTTTGAATATTTCTTACGTGTCACGCTAATTGACTTGCATCTACCACCGGCATCGGACGGACGCAGTTTCAATAATATGAAATTCGGACTGTTGTTTCGGTTGCCAGAATTTTCAAACCGATTATTCTCAAACTCTAATACTTGCTGCGTAATAGCAGCACGGATGTACACACAAAATTTCATCGCTATCGGATCATTACTTTCCGAGTTATTATTGATAAGACATATTTCCTTTAATATTTTCCGAATTTTCCAACCGATTTATCTCAAGCTCTGATACTTTCTGCGGAGTAGCAACACGGGTGCTCATACCAAATTACGTCCTGATCGGATAATTACTTTCGAAGTTATTACTGATAACACAGCCGATATATCACGACTAGATTTCCTTCACCGGGCGCCTTCGTTCTACCTACGTCCATCGACCGGTATATTCGACTAGCCTCGGTAACACTCGTAGTCCCATAAGACCAATGCTATTTGACTTAGCCGATTTCATACATTCGGTCAGTTTTTTTTTCGGTCACTTTTTTTTCGGTCAGTTTTTTTTCGGCGAGTTTTTTTTTCCGACGGTTTGCCGATAGCACGACTTGACTTACTTCACCGGGCGCACTCGTTCCACCAACCTCCATCGACCGGTATCTCCAACCAGCCTCGGTAACATTCGTAGTCCCATAAGACCAATGCTATTTGACTTAGCCGAAATCACGACTAGATTTCCTTCACCGGGCGCACTCGTTCTACCTGCGTCCATCGCCCGGTATATCCGTCTAGCCTCGGTAAAATTCGTAGTCCCATAAGACCAATGCTATTTGACATAGCCGAAATCACGACTAGATTTCCTTCACCGGGCGCACTCGTTCTACCTGCGTCCATCGCCCGGTATATCCGTCTAGCCTCGGTAAAATTCGTAGTCCCATAAGACCAATGCTATTTGACATAGCCGAAATCACGACTAGATTTCCTTCACCGGGCGCACTCGTTCTACCTGCGTCCATCGCCCGGTATATCCGTCTAGCCTCGGTAAAATTCGTAGTCCCATAAGACCAATGCTATTTGACTTAGCCAATTTCATATATTCGGTCAGTTTTTTTTTCGGTCAGTTTTTTTTTCGGTCAGTTTTTTTTCGGCGATTTTTTTTTTCCGACGGTTTGTTTGTATTGAACGGCTAGTAACATTCCCACACCACCGCCTCCGTACAGTAACGTTCATAAATATGAAATTCGGTCACTTTTATTTTCGGTCAGTTTTTTTTTCGGTCAGTTTTTTTTTCGGTCACTTTTTTTTTCGGTCAGTTTTTTTTTCGGTCACTTTCATTTTCGGTCAGTTTTATTTTCGGTCAGTTGATACCCTCTCACTTGAGAAATCAGTGTTTTTGGTGGTTTGTGACCAGTGATGAAGTGAGAAAGTGAAAGATTAAAATTAAATTTTAATTAAATTTTAATTTTAAGAGAAAGAGAGAGAAAGTGATGTTTTTGGCCTACAAGTGATGATGGGATAGCTGAGCAGGAAAAATGTGCGTCCGAACCGGGATATGAACCCGGGTGTGGGCTTCCACCAGCAACTCTGATTTCTCATCCATTCCATCTCTGCTGAGAATGAGGCAAGGTGCACAGTCAGAGCCAACTCTGTCGCGGGGACGTCGAATACACTTGCACAAGTTGCCTGCGTAGAACTTGTAGCATTACGAGTCGCTTCTTCCCCTTCTCTCCCGAGAGAGCCCTTTCGTCACCCAGCGAAGGCAGGAATCTTGTGCGGCCGGATAGCTCAGTGGTCAGAGCAACTGCCCGGCAAGCGGAAGGTCCCGGGTTCGTATCCCAGTTCCTGCTCAGCTAACCCACCACCAAATACCTACCGACACAAGCTACCACCAGTAACACCGATTTCTCAGAGTTAAAATGGTCTACCGAATTCTACCGCCAAAATCTAACATATTCCTTTAACAACTTTTGGAATTTTCCTAATATAGCGGAGAGTCAGAAAATCCTCCATTTTGTTTGATTTCTACTCAAAAACCCCCTAATAACGCGTTTGCAACCAAAATAAATTGTTGGAAAACAACCAAAAAGTCACAAATTACAAATTAGGAAACCTCTTGCGCGCTGCGTTCTGCGCTCTGCGCGCTCCGTCTACGTCAATTTAAGACAGCGCAACCTGATTGTTTGAATTTAATTCCTTGTGCGTTGCGCGCAATCGTTGTGCTTGCATCAATTGTGGGTAGACCTTTAAGCTACTAATAACCTTTAAGCTATTGGTACCCATTACTGGCAACTGTGTCAAAGGGTAGACCGTTTAGTTTGCGTCAATGTCAATGAATCTAGGGGAATTGTAAAGTGCAGGCAGTGAGACATTCGACGGGCATCGAACCGCATACTGAGGGATAGCCCAGGTGAATACGCATCTTTTACGTAGACTCGAGTTTTGCGAAGAAATTGAATTTCGCAAAGTTATCGCGATTTTGGTTCGGTAAGATACGCCTTATCGGTTAGAACTCGATAAGTAATGATCCGATCGAGCTAAAATTCGGAAGGTGCATCCGTTTAGTGATTCTAGGACCCATGAAAATTTTCAAGTAATCTCTCGGTAACCCGTTGCCAACCACACCGACAACACGAGATGGCGGTTGCGGTTATGGCTGCAGTTGTGGTTGCGGTTACGCTGACGTTGCCTCGTTGCCTGCAGATCCGCGACGTCCGCCAGCTGGACTGCTTGAAACCGCTGCGGTTGGTGGACCTGCTCCTCGCAGGCAACCCGATGGTGAAGAAGTTTTCAGAGCGCAGTGCATATGTCAGGTAACCACGGTAACAATGGCGGTCCGTCGCGTCGCCACGCCAACCAACGGTTTGTATCCCGGCGTCTGCGATTATCTTTCTACTTGATGATCTTCACGTCGGTCCACTCGGATGCTGGGTGGACTCTGATGCCGGACGCTTAACCTTTGTCATCGTGTGAATTCACACCGATACAAGCGTACCCAACGTTATAATCGGGGTTAGTCGAGTTGTTGGCGTGTGATTGCAGCATTGCGTCACTAGATTCACCGCCTTCTATGTTCAATCATAGTCATGTTTCTATCTCCATGGAGCTACGTTATAATCGGGGTTAGTCGAGTTGTTGGCGTGTGATTGCAGCATAGCGTCACTAGATTCACCGCCTTCTATGTTCATTCATAGTCCTGTTTCTATCTCCATGGAGCCACGTTATAATCGGGGTTAGTCGAGTTGTTGGCGTGTGATTGCGGCATAGCGTCACTAGATTCACCACCTTCTATGTTCATTCACAGTCCTGTTTCTATCTCCATGGAGCCACGTTATAATTGGGGTTAGTCGAGTTGTTGGCGTGTGATTGCAGCATAGCGTCACTAGATTCACCGCCTTCTATGTTCATTCACAGTCCTGTTTCTATCTCCATGGAGCCCAACAACTCGAACGACAGGATTCCTCCGCTAATCCGTGCTGTCGAGAGGTTGACAAGCAAGGCGAGTGAAGTTGTCGTACTAACTTCAAACCCTCCGACCTCTCTCCCGAACATGTGCATGATGGTCATCCATCAAACACCTGACTCAGCGCGATGTTGCTTAACTTCAGTGATGTCACGAGAACCGGTGTTTCCAACGTTGCCAAACCGTTCTGTCTTGTTGCCGGTGTCCTGCGCCGGCCGTGGAGATAATAAAGCTGGTTGTTTGCCAGACGATTGTTGCGAGCTGTGACGGGGTTTTGCTCTGGGAGAGCGGCAAGTTTTATCGTTCGATCGCGTTGACCGATTCGAGGACCAACAGAGTTGGCACCGGGATTTCACCTCTGATTTTGGGTTGCGCAGGAAATAATCGGAATTAATATTAGTGTTTCATAGTTTTTCAAATTATAGCTGATCAAAACATTGATGAATGGCAAAAAAGAATATTTAAATCGTGAGATGGGAAAAATAAAGTAACTTTTGTAAGTTTTAGATGTTGGTATTCTACATGTCAACGTTGTTCTTGTGTCACCTGACATGAAAGTATTAGTTGTCTATGCAAAGTATGCAAGCGGGGAACGGAAAGGATTTCACGTTTCCAGTAATAGAGCTGCCAGTTTGGGACATTGGCAGTCTCGCTTCTTCTCACGAGTCCAACTCTGGCCGATCTCAAAACTGCGGTCGGAAACCTGGAATAAAAAAAGTCTGCCGAGAACGGTGGGCTCAAGGCGGCTCGTTGGAACGACGCTGAGAAGTGAAGCTGCTGGCGGCAAGCATCCAATGTCAAAGACAGAAGGAAAAGTGGCTTCTAAAGATTTGAAAAAAACAGAACAAAAAAAATCCTGACCAGTCGTGAGAATATAGATAAAATCATCCCCAGTCAACGACGGAATCTCCCTTCATTTCCGATACCCAGACACGTCCGTTTGGAGCTCCTTCACGTAGACCAGCCCCCGTCTGCGGTTTGTCTGCCGACCTCCCCGAGCATCCTTCCGCTCGGCAGCCGCCGCGACGAATCCTAACCTACAAATCCCCGGCTCAAAGCCGACGAATCCTAACCTACAAATCCCCGGCCGCCGCCACGCTGGGTCGACGACTCCACAGCAATCGCGACGACGGCGACGGCTTCACGCCCGCCAGCAGCGATCCCGACTCGAGAGTCCGGAGCTCCGCGAGGCTCTGTCATGACGGCGGCCTCCGACGATCCACCGCCGCGGCGTTTTAACCTCCGAATGTCATCCTAACCGCACTTCCTGACTCTTTGGGACTTTGACGTTGTCTCACAGAGTTTGTCTCCTTCTCCCAGCGTTTATCTGGCGCGATATTCGTAGCGGATTATTCGTGTCCATTGCCTGGTCGGAGAGATTAGTTCCCAACGACGCAACGTCCCGAATCGGTGGAGTCCTAGGATTGTGTACCGCTGACGCGGCCAGGCCGTATCGGCAGCCATCTTGCTTCCTGTTTTTGTTCATTTACGCTTGCCGCTAGTTAATGCTAAATGCTACAATATAAAAAAATATACTATTGCAAACAAAAGGATACAGAGCAAATGAAAAAAAAAAAAGCTCAATGATTTATCGAAAAGTCGTACGACGCTTGGAAAACGCCGTCCGAAATAATCAACACAATGCGGCATAATCAACTATTCGACCTGAAACATAATTTTCACGATTATTCTCTCTTGGGCAGTCAGAAATAGTGTCTGAATCCAGGCTGCTTAGAAAATGAATCTCAACGAATGAGATTCAAGCAGCTGCATCGGCTGGAGTTGGACCGATATCGTTTAGTAGCTGCGTTTGACGGGCGGGGAATCGCGTTCAGAACGGTGGAGACTTCGGTGTCGGCTCGACAAAGTCCGTCAACTCGTGAAACTTGCCGCTCGCCGCGTGATTCCTGCGTGCAGCTCGACAATCAATCGTCCGTCATCCCGGCTTCTTCCATCGAAGCGTCCGTTTGAATTCAAAGTGTCGCCGTGTGAATTCCGATGCCTCGCTGCCGGCGAAATGTTTCTAAACGTTCAGCAGAAATCATGTCAACGACTCTTATAGCAGACACGTGCGTCGTGAAGTGGAGCTGGCCGTAACAGCTGACTGAAACCTTCGATCACTGCTAGCCAATTATTGGATTCGCGACAAATTATTTGTCGCCCACTATCGTGGCAAAGAGATGCCGCCAACAGCGCTGCAACCAATCACAACACTCTTTCTAGTCAGCTGGCCCTAGAAACAAACGTGGAGGACGATTCGTGGACGGATTCTAAAATAATCAGAAGTATCTAATGGAAACGGAACATGTTCAGTTTATGAGGTCGAGCATTGTTCACACGGAATAAAGATGTATCAAAGCGTGTCGTAGTCTGAATTATCTTGTGCCTTTTGGAGTTAAATTATTATTTTTTTTTTTATCATTTATTTCTTTCGTCCATTAATATTAACAGGTTGAAACTTTCACATGGGCACACGGATACCTCGGTGGATTCCCAAGAACCCACCATCCAAAAAAAAAAATATATATATAGTTAACTCTCTCTCTCCCCATCTTCCCTGTCCTCTTCTTCTCCGCCATCTTCCTCCCCGTCTTCTTAATTAATAAAGGGGTGTCGAGGAATGGAACAGTTTAAGAGGAAGTGAAGAGATGTTGGAGAATGTGGATAATTTTAAGGTTGGGATAAGAAAAGGATGGGGTGAAGGTAAGGGACTCAGATAAACTGACATGCAAATGTACAAATCTGTGTTAATAAATAAATAAAATAAATTGCACTAGGTAAACGATAAGTAGAGCCTACACTCGTTGCAGGATGAGCGAGCCGTAATCTCCCTGAGGAAATCCAAACAGAAAACATTTGACAGTCATATTGTTGAAAACGGTGCTTTAATGATCAAGTATATTTTTTTGTTATTAAGTCATTTTATTTTTCTGATTAGCAAAATGCTTCATGCACGAATCTGAAACTTATGCAATTCGTTTACCTTGTTATCATATATATTCAATCCAAATTTGGTGCGGATCGGTTAATTAGTTACGAAGCTAGTACCAAAAAACTGAAAAATTTACGGATTTTTGCTCATAAAAACAAAGTGGCTGAACAGATTTTGCTCAAAAACCATACAGCACCTCGCTGAGTCACCACGAACGTTTTTGCTAAATTTCGTAACGATCTGTGACCTTTAAGTAGGGCTGCTCGTTTTTGTTACAAACAAAAAAAAAACAAAAATCCAAATGCTTTTCTTTCCCCTATGTTGTGAAATTGAAGGGTTTCGCTCGCTCATCCAATAATTCAAGTTTAAAGTGATCGTGTTGTCTGACAGGTCTGACAACTCAGAACGACCTTCAAAGTCTAACAAACTGTTGAAGCATCACATTTCAAGAATTTAATTGCTGTACAGACGAGTGCTATGACAAACGAAAGTTTTCAAGGAATCTCAATATGGTATTCAAATCCAAATATAATTAATACTTTCGAAATGTATAGAGGTTTACTGCTGCTGTCGAGACTAGTCGATCGCTGCCCACGACATTGGGCAGTACAAGTAGTGACCACGAGAAGTAGTGGTCGAAGCTGAAACTAACCTGTAAACAAGGCTAGTGTTATTATTTTTATTTCTTTATTGAAAGAGATTTGTACATTTGCATGTCAGTTTGTCTGAGTCCCTTACCTTCACCCCATCCTTTTCTTATCCCTGCCTTAAAATTATCCACATTCTCCAGCATCTCTTCACTTATTCTTGAACTGTTCCATTCCTCGACACCCCTTTCTAAAATTCCTATCTTTCCCAATTCTTTCCTTTTCATGTCCAACTTAAACTCATGATCATTCTTCCCAATAAACCTCGCTCTTTCTAATCTACCTCCCAGCTCTTTCCACGCCAACTGCCCACTCGTTGCCTTATTAATATTAATTAATCTACTCATCTTTCTTCTTTTCATTACATTTTCCCATCCTAGTTGGTCAACAATTTTCCTAATACTTCTATATCTATATTTTTCTAGAGATTTGTTGAGAAGTAACAACTTTTACAGCGTTTAACCAGGTTTGATGGGTGATGTTACACTTTTAGTTACGTGTTAATCTTACATAAACTTCAATTACATTTGTCTGAATTTAATCCCAAGTGCAAATACTTGTTCTAATAATCATCAATTCATTCTTTGCACATCACTTTACATGGTCGGACACCCGCTAAGAAAAGCCGGTTGGCTTTTGATTCCATTCCTAGCCATTCAATGGTTGCCCTCAAAAAAATGTTCAGGATGTGAACTTTGAGAAGAAACTTTTATTGTGAAATGTGCCAGCACTGTTTTGTGCCAAACTGTTGGAAGACACCCGCTAAGAAAAGCCAGTTGGCTTGTGATTTCCCTGTCTTCCTTGGTTGAATAAGCAGAGTCAATACACCGATTCCATTCAAGCAACGTGACGCGGTCAGACGCCCGCTAAGAAAAGCCAGTTGGCTTGTGATTTCCCCGTCTTCTTTGGCTCAATCACAGTCAAACAGTCAGATTCTTAAAGAAATATGATTGCCTTTGGAAACGGATGTTTACAGTTGTGCTCTGCTTGAACGTTGTGGTGGTCCTAAAAAGAACCTTGTCGATAGTCGACGTTTCGTCCTCGATGGCGTGAAGGACATCTTCACGACTGTCAGGGAACTGGGTTGCACGGAATCGAGCAGTTGTCGTTGCTAAAGCCCTTGCTAAAGCCCATTGTTGCTAAAGCCCATCGTTGCTAAAGCCCATTGTTTGTTCCAGGGAAGTTCAGACCCGGTTCCCGAAGCTCGTCAAACTTGTAAGTCACTCGATCTCCTATCTGCACGCTTTCCTAAACACTCGATGCTTTGCAATGAATTCCGCTGATTGATTGCCGGTGTTCAACGACGCACTGTTTTTACTACTGGCCCTGTGGCGCTGGTCTAACGGCGTCGGTGAATGAAACGGTGATGATGAACCTAACCTATGGCTAGAAGGGAGGAGGGGAAACCCGGTGCCGGCACGTAGCCTACTCCTGTCGAAAAGCACCGAGGGGACCACCGGCTTTACGTCCCTTCCGAAGGACGGTGCAACTCGAACGACAGGATTCCTCCGCTAATCCGTGCTGTTGAGAGGTTGACAAGCAAGGCAAGTGAAGTTGTCGTACTGACTTCAAACCCTCCGACCTCTCTCCCGAACAGAACTGATCGTGTGCATGATGGTCACCCATCCAACACCTAACTCAGTGAAATGTTGCTGAACTTCGGTGATATCACGAGAACCGGCGTTTCCGACGTTTCCAGGACGGAGAAGACGTTCCGCCGATGATAACGTTTGACGCGGAGGACGAAGAGAACGCGATGCCGGCGCCGGCGGGCAGCTTCGTGGTGGACGCCGCCGGCAGAGACTTTGTCCGCCAGTTCCTGGAGCAGTACTTCAGGATCTACGACGCGGAGGACCGGCTGCCGCTGGCCGGGGCCTATCACGAAGCGGCCGTCTTCTCGGTGACCTGCGCCAACGTCGTCGGGGCCAAGGCGGCCTGCAGGTGAGGTTAGGTTGCCGTCGCGATGGACTCGTTGGTGGGCGTCCAACTGTACTAAAAAAAAAAAAACGTCCTTAAATGAAACTGTCCTAAAACAAAACTGCACTGAAACAAAACTGTACAAAAAGCAATCTGTACTAAAAAAAACTGTACTAAAAAAAAAGTGTCCTAAAAATTATCTGCACGTAAATCGAAACCGTCCTAAAAGTCAGTGTTTTTGCTCTTTACGTACTACGCAGAGGCAGCGTTTGCAGCGAACCTTGCGGTTAAACCTTCCCAACCTGCCTCTGCGGATTTCGTCAGATTTCTAAATGTTGTCAATGATGTGATCTGCCTCAGTTACGTTTACGTACGCTAATGATGATGATGATGATGGCGATGATGCTGATTTCGTTGGCCGGCTTCTTGACAGGAGCCTCGGCCTGTACGTCCCTCTGAGCCGCAACCTTCTGAAGGTGAACCACGCGGCGCGACGCAACAAACAGCTGATTCGCGGGCGGCAGGACATCGTCTCCTTCCTGGCCTCGCTGCCGAGGACCCTGCACGACGCTCATTCCTTCGCCGTCGACATGCCCATCTACACGGTGAGACTACAATCCACTTTATGACGCTACAATACACTTTATGACGCTACAATACACTTTCTGACGCTACAATCCACTTTCTGACGCTACAATCTACACGTTGAGGCTACAATTAGAGATGGAACCATGACAATTTTTTAATACCGAACGGTTTGGCAACGTTGGAAACACAGGTTCTCGTGAGATCAACGAAGTTAAGCAACATCGCGCTGAGTCAGGTGTTTGATGGGTGACCATCATGCACATGATCTGTATGGACTTTTCTATACATTGGATCAATCTTAAAAACAGAAATTTCTCTGGTTGTTCTTGATCTTTGTGGCCTTCTGCCTGCGTGATGCCGATATCAAATCAAAATCTTACCAAAGATATGAAAACCTGGAACCTTGAAAGTCAGGTGTTGGATGGGTGACCATCATGTTAAGCAACATCGTGGTGTTGGATGGGTGACCATCATGTTAGGCAACATCGTGGTGTTGGATGGGTGACCATCATGTTAGGCAACATCGTGGTGTTGGATGGGTGACCATCATGTTAGGCAACATCGTGGTGTTGGATGGGTGACCATCATGTTAAGCAACATCGTGGTGTTGGATGGGTGACCATCATGTTAGGCAACATCGTGGTGTTGGATGGGTGACCATCATGTTAGGCAACATCGTGGTGTTGGATGGGTGACCATCATGTTAGGCAACATCGTGGTGTTGGATGGGTGACCATCATGTTAAGCAACATCGTGGTGTTGGATGGGTGACCATCATATTAAGCAACATCGTGGTGTTGGATGGGTGACCATCATGTTAGGCAACATCGTGGTGTTTGATGGGTGACCATCATGTTAGGCAACATCGTGGTGTTTGATGGGTGACCATCATGCACACAATCAGTTCTGTTTGGTAGAGAGGTCGGAGGGTTTGAAGTTAGTACGACAACTTCACTCGCCTTGCTTGTCAACCTCTCGACAGCACGGATTAGCGGAGGAATCCTGTTGTTCGAGTTGTACCGTCCTTCGGAAGGGACGTAAGCCGGTGGTCCCCTCGGTGCTTTTCGACAGGAGTAGGCTACGTGCCGGCACCGGGTTTCCCCTCCTCCCTTCTAGCCATAGGTTAGGTTCATCATCACCCTTTCATTATACACCAGCGCCACAGGGTCAGTTGTCAAAACAGTGCGTCGTTAAACACCGGCAATCAATCAATGAATCACCGGGTTTCCTCTCCTCCCTTCTAGCCATAGGTTAGGTTCATCATCACCCTTTCATTATAGACCAGTGCCACAGGGTCAGTTGTCAAAACAGTGCGTCGTTAAACACCGTTAATCAAGGTTACACAGAGCCTAGAGTTTATTCACTTTAAGAATTTATTACTTAAAGTATTAAGTAAATAACCGGGTATTTATTAAGTAAATAACAGCGCTAGAAGTCAATACCATTACCAACTTGATGGCAAACTAGGTAAACGATTAGTAGAGCCTACACTCGTTGCAGGATGAGCGAGCCGTAATCTCCGCGAGGAAATATAAACGGAAAACATTTGACAATCATATAATAAACCGAGGATTAATCGGTATTGAAACCGCTTAGAGGTAATAAGTCATTTTATTTATCTGATTAGCAATACTTCATGCACGAATCTGAAACTTAGGCAATTTGTTTAACTTGTTATCATATATATTCAATCCAAATTTTGTGCGGATCGGTTAATTATGTGGCGACCCTGACATCGGACATCTCGATGGCAGTGAGACGAACAATGCCAAGCTAGAAAAACAACCGCTCTTCTGGCAATTCTTTCTGGACTTTCGTCGAGTCAAGTTCTCTTCATCGAATTCATTTATGTAAACTGTATAAATAAACATATCTATTTATGCGACCACAACACTTCTTACAGTGGTGACCCCCGACGTGCCTGTTAACGCGGCAGGACACTGAACATTCGATTTTCTGGTAAGAAGTACGATCTATTCCGCTCTACTATTACGATCTACTTCTTACAATTAGTTACGAAGCTAGTACCAAAAAACTGAAAAATTTACGGGTTCTTGCTCATAAAAACAAAATGGCTGGCCAGATTTTGCTCAAAAACTATACAGCACCTCGCTGAGTCACCACGAACGTTTTTGCCAAATTTCGCAACGATCTGTGACGTTTAAGTAGGGCCGCTCGTTTTTGTTACAAACAAAAAAAAAATCCAAACGCTTTTCTTTCCCCTATGTTGTGAAATTGAAGGATTTCGCTCCCTCATCCTATAAATTTGCAGTTGCCGAGCTATTTTACTTCTCAGGTAGAAATAAATTTACATCGGTGACTGCAAATTTATTTACCATCATGTCGGTAGTAGAATTGACAACTAGTAGCGCTGAACAGACAAAGTTATTCTGAAATTAAATTGACTAAGGCCCAGTTTTTCAGTGGCTTGTTAATTATTTAATGGCCTGTTAACACGATATCTAGGCATCTAATTGGCAGTTGCCATGGTAATAACAAACTAACGGGCTGTTAACACGATATCTAGGCATCTAATTGGCAGTTGCCATGGTAATAACAAACTAACGGGCTGTTAACACGATATCTAGGCATCTAATTGGCAGTTGCCATGGTAATAACAAACTAGCGGGCTGTTAACACGATATCTAGGCATCTAATTGGCAGTTGCCATGGTAATAACAAACTAACGGGCTGTTAACACGATATCTAGGCATCTAATTGGCAGTTGCCATGGTAATAACAAACTAGCGGGCTGTTAACACGATATCTAGGCATCTAATTGGCAGTTGCCATGGTAATAACAAACTAACGGGCTGTTAACACGATATCTAGGCATCTAATTGGCAGTTGCCATGGTAATAACAAACTAGCGGGCTGTTAACACGATATCTAGGCATCTAATTGGCAGTTGCCATGGTAATAACAAACTAACGGGCTGTTAACACGATATCTAGGCATCTAATTGGCAGTTGCCATGGTAATAACAAACTAACGGGCTGTTAAAAAGTAAACGGGCCACTGAAATACTGGCCCTTAATTGCTAAATAGTCGGTTGCTAACGATCTGTGTGCTTTGTCTCGGCAGCCGCGGCTGATCCAAGTGAACGTCAGCGGTCTGATGCGTGAAGTCGGCACGGACCAACAGTTCCTGCGCAGCTTCAGCCGCGTGTTCCTCATCGTCCCCGTCGGCGCCGGCTTCTGCGTCGTCAACGAGACGCTGTTCATCACAAACGTCACCGACCAGCAGGAGAAGGTAACGACTTCATTGGTGCACCAGATTAAACTTGATTGAAGCCTATTCATACAAGATAATTTTCAGATTTTGGTCCTAGCAATTTGGTGCTAGCAATTTGGTGCTAGCAATTTGATTATTGAAACAAAGGTTGTGATATTGAATGTAAACGTCGGAGAACGAGATAAAATCTCGCTGTCTTTGGTTTGTCGGTTTGTCGTGAATTGTGGTGTTTTGCGATGCATATTAGCATGTTAACGGTTTATTCTACGTCCCTCATCGACTTCCTTTAGGGGGAATGCAATTTTGCAGATGACAATGAAACAGCGATTATTCCGTCATGATTACAAGGGATGCAACCCTTCCGATTACTTGACTTCGCATGTCCCGAGAAGACCTCAGCTACTAACCGATTTCACAAATTTTGAAAGCAGACATTTCTTACATCATTTTTTGAAGGGGGTGGGGAATGTGATAGACCTCAGATGGTTTTTTAAAAAACAAATGTTTTTTTTTTGTGGTTAGCATATCAGTTATTTTTGATATATTTATAGAGTTTATGGTTCGCTTAGCTTCTGTTTAGCAAATGTACCAACAATTCATAAGCCTTATTCACCACAATGCCTAATTAGTAATTATCAATCTCATGCTTAGGTATATACATATATATTTATTAAAAATATGTTATTTTGAAAGATTCTGTGGGTTTACCTATTCTTTCTGAAGTAATGACGTTTGTCTGTGACAGGCCCTCAAAATGTTTTATGTTTGAAAAATACCTTAAAATACACCTTTCCCCAAGAACTTATGTTTTTATGGAAACACAATATTAAATTTAATCTTATAATATAAGAAAATAACCCGAACAAACTCCTAAATACACTAACTAACACAGCAATTGATATAATCACTAATCCGTATCCATTCTGGCGACGATCATGAAGTTCGTACATGGCGGGTTCGAAACAAGGAACACGAATGACGTGTTTCCGTCTAATTTTTCGTCAAAACACGGATGCGTAAATTGAGCTAATATCGGTATAGAAATTTGTACAGGAGCGTCACTTCAAACATTAATATACACGAAACCCACACGACTCGGCGTCTAAACGAATACGATAAATAATCGCTGACCAGACAAGATGCTATCTGCAAATTTAGAACATTGTACGTCTTGTGTATAAATATTTCGGTCCCCTCAGTAACCCAACATCACTGTCTGTTATGTAAAGTATACAGTGGTAACCTGGGGGTCGAGGGGTGTACAAGGATCGGGGTAATAGACCTCATCGGGAAGTTATACCACCTCCCCCAATTTAATTTTTTACCATCCGGGTATTTAAAATTGTATCAGGATAATGCCTTCACCGTAACCAGTTTACCCGCCTGCCTTCCTGAGGTTAACGTCGGTGAACGAGATGAAATCTCACTGTCTTCGGACGAAAGCCTGATTGCGTGTCGTTCTGTTTCAGTCGGCGTTCAAAGCCCCGCCCCCTGCGTTGGCCCCGCCCCCGGCGTTGGCCCCGCCTCCCGACGCTGACGTCTCGCTGAGGATGGTGGAGACGGTCTGCCAGCGGACAGGCATGAACGTCGCCTGGGCAACCAAGTGAGTCGGCCCGTGTTTTTATAGTGAAACAAGGAGCTAGTGGGAATTTAATCCTGAATGCAAATACTCGCTGCATGTTCGGTAGACAAAGATTATTAGAAACTAAATATCAATTCAAATATCAAATATCATTTTTTATTTGATTTTTATTTTATTTATTTATTCGTTTCTTTCTTACAAAACACAAATACATTTTTGTTAACACATAGCAAGAAGAATCCTGGTGCACGGGCGATAATAAAGATTGTTTTCTTAGTACAATTCAAAATAGCCTATCTGACATCATTTTTCTCTGAAAGGATTAGGTCTATGCTAGTAAAGATTGATACTTATTACTTGGATATATTGGTTGTTGCCTCATAGAAATTGTGTGCTGTGACTTTTTTGATTTAAATTCGACACAAAGCTTTCCGAGGCTGTTTTTTCGGTGGGTTTTCTGCGTTTGTTTTGCTGACTCGAGCGTGTGTCTGCTGCAGGTGCCTGGAGGAAACCCAGTGGAACTTCGAGCTGGCGCTGACGACGTTCGCGGAGCTCAGCAAGATGAACAAGATTCCGGCGGAGGCGTTCGCCAAGATCTAGCTCGGCGGGCCTAGGAACTAGCGAAGGAATCGACGGCTATTTTCTTATATATGTTACAATTTGTAAACTTGGGAAGCGGAACGCGCTGGGAGTGCAAGAACCGTCGCGATTGAGGCCGGGATGGTTTTGTTTTGTATCTATTTTTACGATCAGTGGACGTGATGTTCGCTGAATTTATGTTAACACTAAACAACTAGTGATTAAAGTACAATGTAATTGATTAAAAAAATGCATATTTTACTGCTTTTATTTATATATACCCATAGTTGTTTTATTTATTGCTAAAGCCTAGTGAAGTTTTTCGATTAAATAATGATTCTGCAACCTGCTTACAATATCATTCTCTTAGGTAGTTGATTCCCGGTCAGTAGTGAGCTGAGTTCTTGTGCTTTTTCAATTGCAGTTCCTCAAACTAGTGTTGTGGTGCGGTGTGAAGAGTTATTTATATCATATAATATTAACTTAGTAAGGTATGTCATTCAATTTTAAATCAGAGCAAGTGAAATTTCTGTACGAAAGCTCCTTGCAAGTTCCAGACCCATCATAGAACAGTATTCTAACCTAATTCTGCTCTAAGGTTTGGATATGTTTATAAGTTAGGTAGAACACTTTATTCCAGTCCAAGGCATTAAACAATTAAACATCTTTGCTGCTCACTCCATCAATACTTTGGATTGAAAGAAAACACTAAAGAAAGGTGACACAATTGTTAAAACTTCGACTAAGGATGGATTTGGATACGCAGCTCAAGTCTAATATCATATAAGAACTGCTGCCTATATCTTCGTGATCGAAGCCTATATATAAGAAGCAGTTTGCAAAAGTTGAGACTTGAACTCGCTCTGCACCTGCAGTAAATCGTGTGCATCATAATGTGAAGGGATGTGCTTCCTTGTACAACTTCTATGCTGCAGTCAACGAGCAGGTACGTGGAGTATGTAGGTGTACCGACACCAGAAAGTCTTCAAGTAGGTATTCACAAAGGTACATATCAACAGCAAAGCCTCGATCAGGAGGAGCTCTCTTTTGCTTCCCATTGTTGCTGACAGCTTATATACCTACCACCAGCCAGACCGATGATTGTTTGTGAAAATTATGAAGAGCACAAAGTTTATTGGTTGTCTATGCATGGACTTATACAAGTCCATAATCCATGTCTGTTGTCTTATTAATAATCTTATTATTATATCTAAATATTATTATCTTAATATTGTAAAACTAGGAGGCATGTATCAACGAGGATTTATGATTACCTAGTCTTAACAACAAACACTCCTTGCCAATTTAAAATTGTGGGGCAGAGTGGGGCAGAGCCCAGAGGTGACACAATTTGCTATTATTTTTATTATTTTTAGTATATTATTATAGTTATAGATATGCGGAAACAAGAGTTATATAAATAAATTTGTAGTACATGATTCATGAAATACAGTTAATAAAGTCAAATCATCGTTTCACGAGAGCTGCTAAGCAGTTGGCATATATGCAAGGTTTTTCTAACGTAAGGTTGTGGAGAATTCATCGCAAAGTTTGCAAGTTCGAAACCAAGCAAGAAACACACGAAATTCAGAGCATTAACACAATTTTTGTTAGAAAAAGTCGAGGTTGTTGGAGTTTTACTGGCTTAGCGCTTGGCCAGCCTGGTGACGGAATAAGTTGCAGTCTATTCATCCATGGTCTATGTCTGTTGTGCATCGCATAGGTTTGTCCCTTTGTTGTAGCTACTGTCAGTCTGACACAAGCAAGGTTTTCTGATGTCGGTACACCTACCTTCTCCAGTACCTCAGTGACTGCAGCAGAGAATGTTGTACAAGGAAGCACGTACTTTCACATTATTATGATACCTACACATGAAAATTCAATGCACATGATTTACTGCAGTGCGTGGCTAAAATTACGCAACTGGTACATTGCAGACAATAATCTCGTATTATACCTACTTTTGTTGAAGGTACATGAGCTGGTTCAAGCTCAAGCTTTGGAAACTGCATATTTATATAGGTAGCAGTTCTAATACGTGATTAGACTTGAGCTGCAAATCCCAACCTATTCTTAATTGAAGATAAGATGATAGTGTCACTATTTCTTTAAAATGTAAATAAACTTGTGTTCTAAGCAAAGTATGAAATAAACGCAGCAGCGTTCCATTCCTTTTGAAAGTCTTACGGCAGCATCCACAACGAGTAACGACAAACCACAATTTTGTTTCAAATCAATCAAATAAACTGAACCAAAACTTTGCACTTGTAATCTGGCTACGTTTTGTTTATCTGATATCTGTATGCTAAATAGGTGGGGGAAAATACTACTCTCAGGATTAATTCTCATGTACACAAAAGGTGTAGTGGAAAACTCCTGATACATGATGAATCGGGGTGACAGATCTCATCAATATTGACTTTAACAGCTGTTGCAGCCATTTTGCATTCCACAGGCGAGCAGCTGACTTTTCGACGACCTATCTCAACGAAAATGAAAGTAGGTCACCCGTTGCATGGTCAAGGCCAGGACTCAGGAAAAAAACACAAGGCCGCTTCGGCAGAAGAGCTGTCAGTGTCAGTTGGTGTCTGTAAACAATACACGTGCGAAGAATGCATCGAACTTATTTTTTGTAACCCGATTTTTTATCTACACTGTTCTATTCTATGTCTATTCTTACCAATGGAAGAAGCAGCTGCCAAATGGCCAGCGATCAGCGAAAATTCCATCACGTTTTGTAAGTTGTCTTGGTTAGTTGATATAGGTAATTGATCATTGGTGCACTCATTGAATTTGGATTTGGAGTTTGGAATTCAATGATGCGTTCACATGCGGTGTTCAGCTAGAATGTGGGTTAAGAATTTTCAGATTGTGAATATTTCCATGGGCATTGGATTAGGCCATAATAATCTGAGTTAGTTTTGATTGAACTTTGAATTGAACTTTGATTGAACAAAGACATTTTCTACTAGTCTCTGCTCTTCGATCACTAATCGATCTACCAGCTATTATTGTGATCGAAGCTCTGCTAGAGTTGTTATACCATACGATCAATTAATTTTGTGTTTTGCCTATCTTATGTAGTCTGGTCGTCAAACAGCAATCACGCAAAAAGTTATAATAATGTTTCTCCTAAATTAGAAGGCTGGCCTGGACGAGCAAGACTGGACGTTGGCAGGTTTGCAAGATCTTCTATGTCAACGCCAAGGACCGGCCGGACTGAGGACGATGCCGGATTGAAATCCGCTGATACCGGTGAATACCGGCACTGATAATTAAAACCATTACGGGTCCTGTCAGATGCCAGGACTAAAGCCTGCCTAAAACTAGAAAGATTGAACAAGATCTTCTTAGAGATTGGTGAGAGGAGAATGCAATCAAAAAGGTATGTTAGGTAAAAGTGCCTAGTTGGCGTACGAGATCATTATGATTGTTGAAGCCAACAACGTCCCCCTCTGGATGTAGAGCTTGAATCAGTTCCTTCCTGCCACACACTAGATCCCCAATCCACCAACTGGCCATCGAGTCACACAAGAGAATAGCCATAAGCCCCAGACAAGGCAATGAGGCCCCCTCATCTCTCAAACAATCCGAGTGTCTTGTGAATAAGTATTTAATCATTGTCGACTTGTGGTCCAAACATTTATTACCTTTGTGCAGTGTTTTCTGTTACCTATCCTATTCCTACCCTAAAACTATGAAATGTTTATTCTAGGTATAGTATAAGAAAGAAGTTTAATATTTAACAAGTTTGCCATTAAATAAAAATGTTCTTCTGCCTTTACCGACCGTGTTTTTGGTGCACTAATAGAAGAGAAGCTGCAGTCTAGACAATTCAATATTAAAAATATTGCTAGGGGCCCACTTGAATAAAAGAGTTGTTACAACTTCTTGAAGCAACTGTTGAAGCTTCTTTCAAACGCTGATTTTCAAAGATTTAGTTTTTGACGTCAAACCAAAGCCAATATCGATTGCAAGCGCATGTGTGCTCAAGATAAAGGGCAGTGAGAAAAATCCTTATACCCATGCCAAGATGTAGGTAGGTATAATGAGAAGGAACAAGGAACAAGGAAGATTGAATGTAAAAGTAAAAATACATTGAGCCATAAAAGCCATAGAATAAAGCCATAGATAGCGCTTTGTATACAGTGAAACTTTGATGCCCTTTATTAGGGCCGGTATTACAACTTTTGTCAACTCAGGGTTAAACATCTAACTCCTAGAAACAAATGAATTCCACTGCATCCCATTGGCCGTTGCCATAACAAATAACTTAACTCCCACTTTAACCTGGAGTTGACAAGATTGTAAAATCGGGTCTTATTAGCACTTTATCATGTCTGACATGTAGAGATCATGTCTGATCTCTATAGCCATGGGTATCGCTTCGTACAGAGAGACTTTAATGACGTATTGAGCCCCATTATCAGAGAGAGTGTCTTGCATCCTACAGCCTGGTGAGATGTTTGATGTTTTCTTTATAGTTGGCTTCTTCTTGGGGTCTGTTTGGCGACGAGAGGGGCAACAACCCTTCGTCGACTGCGACCTTCAATCGTCGGGGAGAGCGTTTGCAGATCAAGTGAGTCGTCGTGCTGATATCACTGACAAAGTCATCCAGGATCGCCGTTCATACTCTATTAAGACGGCCATTTACATCCACCCACTAATGATCTAATGGAATTATATCAATGAATAGGATGCCCAGGGTCAGGGTAGATACTGACATATAAATTGGATTAGATATTTGGGTTTTATTCATTTTTGTTCTGAAAAATAGTGTATTTTGAAGTTTCACCAAACACGCGAGAGTCTAGACAGACTGTAATAATGAATGATGCTAACTCCTACGTCCCGACTTGCAGCCAGAATACTTCAATGCGGGAGTCGCTGAGAATGCAGAAGCAAACGCTGCGCTGGTAGCGGCTTTCGGTGATTGGCTGCAAGCAGTGCAGCCAGCACGTCGCAAAACTGTTGGTGGGGGTACGTCGCTAGCCAGCACTAGAAGCTATTGTCTTACATTTCCACTCCCTTCATGCCTGCCTTATTGCGCTGAAATTGTGACAGTCTCATCGTGCTGACATTGTTTACCTGTTCACATGGTCACCATTCTCTGATTGATGCTGACACAATGCTTGACATGATATGCGTCGTACAGCGAGACTTTGATGCCGTATTGAGCCACTTTATCATGTCTTCCCACTGATCTCTATAGCCATGGATAGCGCTTCGTACAGCGAGACTTTGATGCCGTATTGAGACACTTTATCATGTCTTCCCACTGATCTCTATATCCTGGATAGCGCTTCGTACAGCGAGACTTTGATGCCGTATTGAGACACTTTATCATGTCTTCCCACTGATCTCTATATCCTGGATAGCGCTTCGTACAGCGAGACTTTGATATCGTGTTGTGCCTTTGATTACAGTGGCTGATGGACAGCGACGGATTCCACGGCCCAACCTCCCCAATGGGAGACGTTGGCGCGAGGCAGGCCAATGGCGAGGTGCCAGACCCTAGGAGGCTCAAGGAGCTGATATTCAAACTCAAATTTAAGTTTTTAACCCTTTGAGGGACTTCCTAGAACTGATTAAGCAGTTCTAGGTAAATTGTACGGGTTGTTTATAATAATAAATAAATAAAATACATTTCAAAGTTTTTATTTATTGTATTTTTAAAATACAAGGTGGTGTACCCTTTTGACCACCTCTCCACTGTTACATAAAAAAATATTCCACACACAAATGTCAGCTTCTACCTCTCTAAACTCTTCTCTCAATGAACAACAACGAACGATTCCCTTTTAAACACTCTTTTAATACGCACAACTCTCTTACCACACAACACAATCCTTGCCCAATAACACACACTCCCTCTCCGCTCTCTCTCTACAACAACCGCTCCACCCCGAGTCTCTCTCCATCGTTGTAGGATGCTTGCTAGTTCTACGTCACGAAGAGCCAAGCTGAGACACCTGACAGCCAGAGAAGAACTGAGACTTTCAATTTATTACAGCTTCTAGGTTCAACTCAATGAATGGGAAGGACGTGAATGAGGCGGCGTGGTCCTTTGGATTGCACGTTGGCTTACGAATGCCCGCCACCCTAATTCATGAGCAAAGCCCAAAAGCCACTCGGATTTGAACGCAACGCATCATCTTTGCTTTATCAACCGAGCGACTCGAGGGTTATAACTGTGGCTGATATCTTTCTTTATTCATTTTTTTGAAAGATCTTTACAATGGAAAAAAGTGGGATGCTACGGGATTCGAACCAGGTTCTACCGCTGTCTAGCTGAAAAAGACAACGACTTTTCCACAGAGCCATCATGACTCTCATGATTCACCAGCGTTATGATATTCCCCCCTTAATTAACTGATGCTATTTTTTTTAATTCCCAAGTTGTCGACTTTAATTTAAATATCATTAGCCCATTCCAAATTCAACATGATTGTGTTGCAATCGTGAATGACAAGAATTCAATGAGATTTCATACCTTCTGTCATCTCTCGGAGTTCTGGCTGTTAAAAATAAAATAAGATGATTGAATGTCTTGTATTTATCAGATGAATTGTCTATCTCTGTTTTATGTCTGTTAATCTCTATCTCTCTGTCTCTATTATCTATATTTCCTATTTAAATAAGTTGCTTTTCTTAATTAAAACGGGTTTTTGTTATTCCAGGAATCAATGGCAGACAAAAATGACGTTCAGTTGTTTAATTTAACTCTCTTTAATCAGCCTCGTATCAACACACGATACACAAACATCGGGGAAATGTTATTGGGGTCGGTGATTTGCACGAAACCTTGCAATACTAAGCTTCTTGAGAAGCTATCACTAAAAGTTTGTACATCCAGCCAGGTACGTTTTACAACCAGCTGACTTAGCTGACGTTATCTTCGCTCGTTACGCTCCTCATTTAAGCTATGAAGCTATAAAGCAATGAAGCTATAAAGCAATGAAGCTATGAAGCAATGAAGCTATAGCTACGAAGCTATAAAGCAATGAAGCTATAGAGCAATGAAGCTATAGCTACGAAGCTATAAAGCTATGAAGGCACGGAGGCCGCTGCGATCCATCGCTCGGCCGCCGACTGTTCTTCAGCCAAGAACCTCTCGGCGGCCTCCATCACGTCGGCGTCGGTCGGCGTCGGTCTTCAGCGTCGGCGTCGGCGGCGTTTCGGCCAGCTGGGTTCCTATCGCACAACCTGCGGCTGCAGCTCGGCCTGTCGCGCCTCCGTGCGCTTCCGTGTCGTCGACAGTTCCGTCTCGCCCCGCCGCGGCCGAGACACGGAGGCCGCTGCGATCCGTCGCTTGGCCGCCGACTGTTCTTCGGCCAAGAACCTCTCGGCGGCAGTGGCGTGCGCTCTCGGGTAGCCAGGCAGGCAGAGCCTAGCCTGGCTTTTCAGAAAAAAAAAAAAATTCTGTATCCATATTTTTTTCGTTTTCTTTGTCATATTTATAATTATTTATCAGCAAAATTAGCGAACCAAATTTCCATCATGAGTTCAGGTTTCACTTTTCAACCGTTCTGACTCGTATTTCACTCTTGGGGCACTTGAGCCACCTCTCGTGTTCAAAAATTCGGCTGAGTTTTGTGTGGCTAAAGTTGGAACTCATAACATTCTGAGGGTAAACCGCGCTCGCCTGAAGACGCGTATGACGCGTTGTTATGACGGTGCAGCGCGCGGGGAGGGACGGGGAAGTCTGCCATGCTGTAGGGAAGCGAACGCCAGGCTAGGCTTTTGCAGATCCCGCTCGCCTGGCTGGATCCTCGCCTTACTAGCGGGGTACCACGTTTCTCTGCCGGCGCAGGCGCAAGCTTGCTTTCTTCGCTTGCTTTCTTCCAGTGACCAAAATGGCGGCGTCCGACTCGGCGTGTTAGTCTTTCAATTACTTGTGGATTTTAGTGTTTACGGTTTAGTGTTTTTGAGTTGAATGTGTGCTCGTGGTAATTTATTTCCTATTGTGTTGTGTTTGTGCGAAAAAATGGAGCCACTATGCGACTGCGTTGTTCAACGACTCAAACAGAAGCCATGCTCGCGTTTGACGTTTGACGAAAAGAGACTTGTTTTCTATACTTCTCGACGAATACACAGATATAAGGCAAGTGGCTCAATTATCTACAGTGTTGCGATATGTCAACAAAGAAGGACTTGCGCAGGAGCGATTCATCGGCTATAATGATGTTAGTGCTGACAAAACTGCCGCCGGCCAATTCGCACATGTGGTCGAAATCGTAGAAATCTACAAGCTTCAGGACAAGCTTGTGGCGCAATCTTACGATGGCGCCGCCGTGATGGCTGGACATCTGACTGGACTTTGCACCCGGGTCCAGGAGAAATATCCTTCTGCAATTTTTGTACACTGCTTTGCTCATCGATTGAACTTGGTGTTGCAAAAAGTGTGCTGTCACATTGCAGAGGTAAAAGCGTTCTTTTCGATGCTAACATCATTGACAGCTTTTTTTTCGAATTCAACAAAACGACTTGAACATCTGAAATAATTTTTTTTAAGTAAAACACCGCTGAGTAGTTCTATTAAATTTGACAGAATGTCTGCAATTGTTCCAGCAAAACGCACAGATTTTCTCCCATCAATTGGGCTATCCTCGAAATTTTTCCGGGGGCTACGCCCCCGAACCCCCCTTGGTAGGGGGCTACGCCCCCCAGACCCCCCGTGTGTTTCGGAACCCCCGAATGATTTAATGCCTACCCAGTACCAAAGTCCAGCGCACGCCACTGCTCGGCGGCTTCCATCACGTCGGCGTCGGACTTCGGCGTCGGCGGTGGCGGCGTCGGCCAGCTGGGCTTGTAACGCGTCCACCTGCGCCTGCAGCTCAGCCTGTCGCGCCGCCATGCACTTGACTCGTTCGTCGAGCCGCTGTCGGTGTTTCTGTTTGCACAGGCACGGCTTCGTCCACTCGCTCGGTGCGGTCGCCGTGGATGATGCGTCCGGCAGCGACGCCGGTGCCGCTTTCCCCTTCTCGGGGGCGGCGGTTGCTGCAGTTGGCATTGCCTCAGGTAGCATTGCGGCAGGTGGCGGCGCCGACGGCTGCAGGGTGAAATGCAGACGGTTGTCAGCAAAAAGTTTTGTCCTCTCCGCCAGGGTTTAATTCCCAAGCAGCTGGTTTGGCATATTTTGCCAAATAAACAAATTTGGCTCACATCGAGATGAAATGAATTTTACCTTAGATATATTTGAGTTTGCAGGATCTTGAAGCAAATCTGCCAAATAGTTTCTATTCAATCGATTTCATTCCGAAAGATTTCATATTTTCTCGTCCCAAATTCTCTTATCATCAAATTTTGCTCATTCTCGATTGCTAGTGGAGGTCTCTGAAGATTTTTAGTGAATGTCTGACCCCCTCGTTGCACCCAAGGATGGTGTATCGAGTGCGTTTCCAAAATTTCATAAAAATGGGATGATAACTTTAGGCGTGCATAGACATGTCTGAAAGTGATGAAAACACACTGAAGCACAGGGATAATATTATTACAGGGATGTTTTGTTGGCTATGGGTTGTTACATGTTTCGATGGTGTCTTTTTGTTCAGCCAGGGCCCTAGCTGTCGAGCTATATCTCGTGTCGCACCGATCTCAGCTATTTTTAGTTCTTATCCTATCAAGGCAGCGATAAAATTGGTCTGCCCGTTGGTCTGCTGTTGACTTCCAACTCGTTTCACTCCAGCAATTGCAAACCTTCGGCCTCATTGTCTAGTTTTGCTGCTTTGCATATCACTGGGAGATTGAAGTCTCCCCAATGAACATGGGCTCGTTTCACATTTCTCAACGCTTAGCGTAGAAAGAAAGAAACATAATTGTCTCAATCTTTCTGGCTACGCTAACAAGTTTTAATCTGGGAATCTAAGATGGAGGAGAGTTTCGAATCTTGAGAGCAATTAAGACATGCATGTACAGGTCTGCAGCAGCACTGACCGTTGCCGGCGAGGTCAACGGTGTTGTTGCCGTCGACGTCGGTGACGGCTGCACGCGTCCGGCGTCCCAACAGCGCAGAGGCAGCCGCGTTTCTGCGCACGAGCTGCGGCAGTGGGAGTGTTCAGCTCGAAGCGCGACGGCGCGAGCACGTGCGCAGGGCAGGACAGGTTGGCTGCGCACCGACGGAACTAGGCGGGCTGCGCAGTCAGCGCAGCGACCAGCCGGTCCATTGCGCAGGTGCAGTGCGCATCGCTCGGGTCGCACCCGTCGGCAGACGTTTGTGAATTGGCAGCTGCACTGTTTAATTGACTCTGTCGGGTCATAGCAAAGTCATTAATGGCCATACCAGCTGCGTTGGCCTGAGGTTGTGTTTAGTACTGAGATAATTTTGAGCCATTCTTTGCCTGTTGATGGCAGAATTGGCAGGTGCACTGTTTAATTGACTCTGACCGGTCATAGCAACGTCATGAAAAGCCCTACATAGGCTTGTCAGCTGCCTTACTCGGAGGTTTCGCCGCCTTGCTCGGTTGGGCGGCACACAGCATCAAGTTCACTTCGTTGAGCCGGTTCTTGATCTGCGTCTTCGAGGACGCTTTCATCAGCTTCCTCGGCTGGGTTGACACCTCGGGGTGAGCTCCAAGTGGTGTGGTTCGGGCAAGACGGGCCGCACGTGGTCAAGCCCCGGTGTCTTGCCGTTGCGCGGGTGGTTTGCGTCGCGCTTGCTTTGGTGGCGATGGCGCTGGTGGTGCGGGGCGTCGGTGGCCGAGCTAGCTCCAAGTGGTGTGGTTCGGGCAAGACGGGCTGCACGTGGTCAAGCCCCGGTGTCTTGCTGTTGCGCGGGTGGTTTGCGTTGCGCTTGCTTTGGCGGCGATGGCGCTGGTGGTGCGGGGCGTCGGTGGCCGAGCTAGCTCCAAGTGGTGTGGTTCGGGCAAGACGGGCTGCACGTGGTCAAGCCCCGGTGTTTTGCCGTTGCGCGGGTGGTTTGCGTCGCGCTTGCTTTGGCGGCGATGGCGCTGGTGGTGCGGGGCGTCGGTGGCCGAGCTAGCTCCAAGTGGTGTGGTTCGGGCAAGACGGGCTGCACGTGGTCAAGCCCCGGTGTCTTGCCGTTGCGCGGGTGGTTTGCTTCACGCTTGCTTTGGCGGCGATGGCGCTGGTGGTGCGGGGCGTCGGTGGCCGAGCTCGATGCCGCCGACCAAACAGATCAGCACGCCAGCGCTGGGAATGAGACGACGGCTTAAAATTGAGTCTCTACAGACGGAAATCTGTAGGCTTACTGTTAAACTCATGTGCAGGCTATTCACTCATTTCAATCGGCTGGCGTACACTCTCATTTCTATTCGCTTAAACATGAGTGAATTCAGCCCGGAAATGAGCCATGACTTCGACCAGAATACGTCGTACTTGATTCACTCACACCCGAGATACACATTCGCTCGCGAATCACGAGTGAAGCTACGGCTCGCCCACTTCACTCACGGCAGCTGGGTCTCTAGTGGGTCCCATAACCTCACTTTTGTTTTTATAAATCTGACATATTCTTAGGAATAGGATGGAATTAAGGATTAAGAACTGATCAAATCCGCAATCCATTAAGTTTTACCATAAAGTTATATTAAATAAGCAAACCAATGGGATATGGACCTGGGACCGCTCGATTACAAGCGGTGTGCTTGCCGTTGAGTTACAAAAGTAGCCGTGTTTGCTCTCCGCCACAAGGTGCCACCTAGCGCAAGACTTACACAATCATAACACTAGTTAAAATCAGTTCAAATGGTACCTGATGCTTACCCGTTAAGTATGAACAGCGATCCTGGATCACGCTGTCAGTGAGATGACAAATCAATTGTTTCGCAAACGCGTTGCCCGAGGATTGAAGGGCGCTGTTGACGAGCGGTTGTTACCCTTCTCGTCGTCCAGCAGGCCCAAATATAAATCCAACTATAAAGAAAACATGAAACATCTCACCAGGCTGTAGGATGCAAGACACTCTCCCTGATAATGGGGCTCAATAAGTGATAGTGTGGTGCCTTGTTTGCCTTGTGTTTCCTTGTGTTGACTTGTGTTTCCTTGTGTTTCCTTGTGTTGCCTTGTGTTGCCTTGTGTTTCCTTGTGTTTCCTTGTGTGAATTGTGAATTTGTGTGAATTAACACAAAAGGTGGTGAATCTAGTGACGCTATGATGCAATCACACACTAAGATCTTAACTAACCCCGTTTATAGCGATGAGTACGCTAGTGTCAGTGTACGATGGAATTGAGGCCTAGTTTTATTATTTTGTTAGCTCCGAGTTCAAGTGTTAGTTGCGCAGTTCCAAATATTTAATTCAATAATCATTGTGATAGTAATTTGTGTATTATTCAGAGCTGCAAGATTTGGTAACGAATGAATCAACACCTTACCTATGTAAAAATATGTCTTGAATGAACTTACCACAACTCAACACAAAAACACGCTCGTTTCTGGCCCGTTTTAAGATTCTTTCTCGGCGAAAGCTCCGGGTTTGGTCCTGGCTAACGCCGGCTGGCTGTGCCCTGCCTCGCGCCAACGTCTCCCTCCTGGGGAGGTTGTGGTCGGTGGGATCCGCCGCGGACGATCGGCCACTAATGAACAGGCGAGTGTAATCAACGGTACAATACGGCATCAAAGTCTCGCTGTACGAAGCGCTATCCATGGCTATAGAGATCAGTGGGAAGACATGATAAAGTGGCTCAATACGGCATCAAAGTCTCACTGTACAAAGCGCTATCCATGGCTAAAGAGATCAGTGGGAAGACATGATAAAGTGGCTCAATACGGCATCAAAGTCTCACTGTACAAAGCGCTATCCATGGCTAAAGAGATCAGTGGGAAGACATGATAAAGTGGCTCAAAATGGCATCAAAGTCTCACTGTAGGAAGCGCTATCCATGGCAATAGAGATCAGTGGGGAGACATGTTGTTCTGTGTCTGCTGGGAGGTTGCAGGGTTTCAAGCCGGTGCAACAGCTTCACTCGGCTTGCTTGTCAACCTCTCGACAGCACGGATCGGTGGAGGAATCCGGCTGATGGAGTTGTTCTGTGTCTGCTGGGAGGTTGCAGGGTTTCAAGCCGGTGCAACAGCTTCACTCGGCTTGCTTGTGAACCTCTCGACAGCACGGATCGGTGGAGGAATCCTGCTGTTGGAGTTGTTCTGTGTCTGCTGGGAGGTTTCAGGGTTTCAAGCCGGTGCAACAGCTTCACTCGGCTTGCTTGCCAACCTCTCGACAGCACGGATCGGTGGAGGAATCCTTCTGTTGGAGTTGTTCTGTGTCTGCTGGGAGGTTGGTGAGGTTACCCTGTGCTTGGCGAGGACGAACAGCAGCTTGTGAGTGCGGCTGTTCTCGTGGAAGACCAGCATGAAGGCGTCCCTGCATCCACTGAACGTCACAACCGCAACCCCACCATAAGCACAATAAGCACTTGTATCAAAGAGTTCTGCTGCTCTGAGTGCAATTACAAGGCTGCACAACTTGTTAGCAGCTGTCAGTTTTATAAGCAGGACCACGTGTTGATCTTTAAGTGTCACCTAGGTTAAGCAACCTTGTGCGGTGCCAAGGTTTGGATTGGTGACCTTTATCCGGCTGTTGGAGTTGTTCTGTGTCTGCTGGGAGGTTGCAGGGTTTCAAGCCGGTGCAACAGCTTCACTCGGCTTGCTTGTCAACCTCTCGACAGCACGGATCGGTGGAGGAATCCTGCTGTTGGAGTTGTTCTGTGTCTGCTGGGAGGTTGGTGAGGTTACCCTGTGCTTGGCGAGGACGAACAGCTGCTTGTGAGTGCGGCTGTTCTCGCGGAAGACCAGCATGAAGGCGTCCCTGCATCCACCGAACGTCACCACCGCGTCGTAGGCCACGCGCCGCACCGTCGTCATGGAAGCCAGCTCCAGCAGGGAGACGCCGTCTTCACTCACCGCCAGCCAAACAACAGGTGGGGTCGCCGACTTCAAGGCCACCTGAATAAACAGGTGCAACATCCCATCTCAATGCCTGCCCGACAATGCAGCCATCATCACACCAGCTTCCTGTGTCAACCTCTCGACAGCACGGATTAGCGGAGGAATCCTGTCGTTCGAGTTGCACCGTGGGGACGCTGCGTTAACGTGTTCCACTCGCCGAGATGCATAACATGACAGCCCGAAATCATAACGGAGACGGAAGCCGGGAAAGACCAGGACGAGAGTGTCCGGTAGAACACAGGTTCTCGTGAGATCACCCAAGTTAAGCAACATTGCACCGAGTTGGCTGTTGGATGGGTGACCATCATACAAATAATCAGTTCTGTTCGGGAGAGAGGTCGGAGGGTTTGAAGTTAGTACGACAACTTCACTCGCCTTGCTTGTCAACCTCTCGACAGCACGGATTAGCAGAGGAATCCTGTTGTTCGAGTTGTACCGTCCTTCGGAAGGGACGTAAAGCCGGTGGTCCCCTCGGTGCTTTTCGACAGGAGTAGGCTACGTGCCGGCACCGGGTTTCCCCTCCTCCCTTCTAGCCATAGGTTAGGTTCAACATCACCCTTTCATTCACCGACGCCGTTAGACCAGCGCCACAGGGCCGGTTGTCAAAACAGTGCGTCGTTAACAAGTACAACAGAGTATAAAACTCGGCGAAACTGAAAATTGCAGAGGCGTACCCACTCGGAATAAAGTGTGATCGGTAGAGCGATTCAAGGAATGAATCCACCGCCAACGTAATAATGGCAACAGCGAGCCAGTTGTAGTGAAACCAATCGATTCACGGGCTGCACGCCGCACCGGACACTTAACGACAGTGAGGTTATGAGGAACACGCAGCCCACCGATGCCTTGCTCTGCAGATGGACAGTGTGAAAAATATGCAACCGTCCTCGAAGATTCTCACAGAGAGACAGCCCGGCTCTCGTGCTGCCTACTACGCCGTTGTGGCTATTCTTTGGAAACTAACATGTTACCAGCCCTGGTTCCGCTTGGGATCGGTGACACTAGGAAGCGTTCGTTATCCGCACGGCTACAGGCTTCTAAACGTCGAGGGAAAAAAAATCGGTAACGCGTCTACACTCGTTCTGAAGTCCGTGGCCAAGGTGTTTTCATCGATGGGTACCTGGTCTTGCAGCGACTCCAAGGCCAGACTATCTCAAGTCTTCATCGGCACCAAATTGCCGGCAACGATGAACCAGGCGTCGCCAACTCGGAGCCCGCCGCAACTCCGGCTGGAATAACGGGGAGCGAAATTAGAAGCATTCGACAGAAAAACTGTTTCACTGGGTGACGAATGCTAGGTTCACAAACACAAGCTTTTCCCGACGTTTCGCAAAGCTGTGCTGCCTGCTTTATCAACGGTCTAACCTTTAAGGTGATTAAACAGGAACATGAAGCAGGCAGCACGGCTTTGCAAAACGTCCGGGAGAGTTCGAGTTAGTGAGCTTAGCTCACAACACCCATTAAAATAGTATTTCTATTCTAACTCACGTGCTTTGATCAGGAGAATACATGGGTCTTACGAAAATAATGAGACAAGAAGCAGATCGGGACACGCTAAGCAACAGAATGAAAACCACACACAACAATATCTGTTCGTACTGGATAGGTGTCATTGACAAAGTCAACTGGTTCAACAAGACGTAATCATTTCAAAAACTTTAAGCGGGACTAGGATTCAAATTCGGGTCTTTGCCTGTCTAGGGCACTGCACTTATCCATTATGCTATACGGACAACCAACTGTGGAATTGATATTAAGTTTATTTGAGTTGTTGGCCTCCATGGAGATAGAAACAGGACTATGAATGAACATAGAAGGCGGTGAATCTAGTGACGCTATGCTGCATTCACACGCCAACAACTCGACTAACCCCGATTATAACGTGGCTCCATGGAGATAGAAACAGGACTATGAATGAACATAAAAGGCGGTGAATCTAGTGACACTATGCTGCAATCACACGCCAACAACTCGATTAACCCCGATTATAATGTGGCTCCATAGAGATAGAAACAGGACTATGAATAAACATAGAAGCTGGTGAATCTAGTGACGCTATGCTGCAATCACACACCAAAAACTCGATTAACCCCGATTATAATGTGGCTCCATAGAGATAGAAAGAGGACTATGAATAAACATAGAAGCCGGTGAATCTAGTGACGCTATGCTGCTATCACACGCCAACAACTCGACAAGCCCCGATTATAACGTGGCTCCATGGAGATAGAAAACAGGACTATTAATGAACATAGAAGGTGGTGAATCTAGTGACGCTACGCTGCAATCACACGCCAACAACTCGACTAACCCCGATTATAACGTGGCTCCATGGAGATAGAAACAGGACTATGAATTAACATAGAAGGCGGTGAATCTAGTGACGCTACGCTGCAATCACACACCAACAACTTGACTAACCCCGATCATAACGTGGCTCCATGGAGATAGAAACAGGACTATTAATGAACATAGAAGATGGTTAATCTAGTGACGTTATGCTGCAATCACACGCCAACAACTCTGCGCTTGTCTACTAGTGTATTTCAATTAGTTGTCTGTGTAGCATAATGGATAAGTGCAGTGCCCCGGACAGGCAAAGTCCTGGATTCAAATCCCAGCACAGGTGTAAATTTTGTAATTGATATTTCATTTCTATTAGTCATTGTCTACCGAACATGCAACGAGTATTTGCATTTGGGATTAAATAAATGCTATAAACGCAGCTTAAGACTCCAACACCAGCATGGCTGCTCGGTCTGATTACCACAAACAGAGCCTGATGATGTTCGGACGACTTGTTCGTCGCTGGCTGTCCGTTGTCTGTTGGCTCAGCAACGTTGGCACCTCCCAGTTGTCTGTTTGTGTTGCGCAGACACCTGATATCCAGTCAGCCGTTTGTTCCTTAAGTTCTGCTCCAGCTGAAAACATAGCGTGGTATTAATTTTCAAGCTACAATGTAATGTTATTGGTCAATTTTTCCCTTTCTTCCATTGCATTGATTCCCTGGTTATTTTTTCCATTGACAGCTCTAGTCTGCACTTGTGTTTACTATTTATTAGAAATCTCCTTCCTTCCATCTTGTTTCACAGGTTGGGCAAAGATATTTCTCACTGCCTTCTATTCAGAGCAGGGCTTTGAAACGCGATCTTTGAAACAAAATCTTAAGAATAATCTCTAGAATAAGCTCCACCTAACAGCTCTTTCATTAAAGTAACTAGCAATAACTATTGATTTTTCTCAACTGCCGTTTCTCTTCTGTAAGTAGAGGTATTTTAGTGGATTTTGTAATTTTTATTTTTTAATAGTGGGGTACACTAAGGCCAACAGGCCAATTTATTCTTGATATGGGAGAGGGCCATGTATCTACTTGTCTGCCTTTACGGCAATCAAGTGACTCATGGATTGAGGATCCATGTGAGGAAGTTCATGGAGCCATCGAGCATGTGTCAAGAAGGAACTGGTTTGTGTTCTACTTCGTGGTGGACCGGATGGTTGGCACCGAGATTCACAACTCGGTCCCAGCCGGGTGGATGTTCGTTTCAGCGATCATCACAAGCGTTAAATTTAGTAGGTACGTATCCGCTACTGATGCCTCATACCTTCTTAGTTGAGTTTGCCTCTCACCGATTTTGAAGAAGGTCTCATTCGATGTCATTGCTTTCAGAAAGTGGATTGACATTTGACAGGACCCAGTAGGTATGGAATTCAATGCCGGTATCAGATGTGTATCAATCCGGTTTTAAAGGCTGAGCCCATCCACAGTTGCCACAGAAGCCCTTGCAATCCTGCCAGCTGATGACACATCTCTCTTGTCCTGTCCAGCCATCTATATTACGAGAAACATTGTTAGAATTTAACACGGACACGGTACACTGTACGCTGCGTTTCAAAGATTGCGTTTCAAAGCCCTGTTCTTAATAGAAGGAGTGAGAAAGGAGGTAGTACAAAGATTGCAAGTAAAAAGTAAGATGCTAACACAAGTGCAGAGTGGAGCTCAATAACTAGTCAATCAATGCAATGGAAGAGATGGAAAATTGACCTTTCGTCGTACCTGGAAAACATATTGAAGACGTCGATCATCGTCGATTGTCGTCGTCGACATCGGTTACGACGACTCGACGAGTGGCAATGATCAGTCTTCATCATATAGTGGATAGATTGGTGAATAGGTGGCTGCACCATGCTGCACGTTTCCTGTGTGATGGAAATTGATATTAAAAATTTAAAAAGCAATCTGGCAATTGAGGGGCTACCAAAGAGTTTGTTTATTTACAAGTGGTTATGTGAATATGTAATTGAATATAATTTTAGCTATTTTACATAGTAGGGCGAGGGCGAGTGCGGCGGAATTCCTTAATTTTACCAAACTAACCTTTTTAATTCATGTTCTATAACAAGAGCTTCTTCTATTTGTGATTTCACTTCCTGCAAAGTTTTTCCGTTGTTTCCACAATGCTGGGATCCGAGTAAAACTCGGGGAGATCTTTGATGCAGTGGGTTCTTGACTCGTGATAAACTGCGCCAGTGGTAGAGAGTTGTACAGGATCGTACCTTCCCTCAAAATCAACGAATGCCAGCCGTAGTACTTTGGCAAATTAATTGCGAGCAACTTTTCTTCGACATAGCAACATTGAATATAGCAACTTCTCCCGGACCTACGCTTCTGGAGATGTGTCCACGATTGGAGGATAAATCGGTTTGTTGGTATATTCACTCTCTCCAACAAGTGAGCTGTAAGCTCGCCGGTTTTCTTTAATCAAAGGCAAGACAGGCTTCATCCTTAAGCGTGTGATTGTCAAACACCCAGCCAACATTCCAAGTCCAACGCCGATCCATTCTAATTCAATGGTGAGGTGAACTTCTAACCAAACCCGCCGAAGTAGAAATTTTGCTGTGGGCTTTCTCTAGCGGCTCCTAGCGGCGAAACGTGCATTTCTGTTCGTAAAAATGGCGGGCAACCAAATTGTTACAAATCGGCGGACAGCAAGGTGTTTGTACTGAATTAAGTGCAATAAAGTGAGTTATTGAGTGAACGTAATGTAAATAAGATTCCTCGGAAAATTTACTTGGTCCCTGGCGAGTGTCCGGGCCACAGGTTTAAATCAGAGATGAAGTGGTCGGTGGTCTGGGTCACTTGGAATCGCCACGTAAAATCCAGAGACCTCACAGCTTTTTGCTAAAACTGCAAAAAGGAAGAAGGAGCCGAGGATGAAAGAAGTCAGCGCCGAGACGAAGTTTCCAAGTCAAACGACCGCATATCAATCAAAAAAGGTTGAAATATTTTTGAAATAAATTTCGTCGCGTTGCGTTTGATTTCGTGACCGAGAGATGGCGTGAGCGCTGCAGCAAGTAGTCTGAAGTGAGATGTCAGATGAAAATGAAGCAGCTCCGTAAAATGGGGAAGTTTTTTCTAACCAAAGTACTACATATTAATTAAGTTCCGATCAGCAAAAAAATCATGTGATTAGGGACTAGTCATGTGACAATAAACAGTCATCTTGGGGAGTTCGAATGAGTGCGGTTCGTCCACGGTGCCGGCAAGAGATTTAATAATTAGCAAGTTAATCAAGCCACCTCGCGGGTAGCAACAAGTGAGAGTGTCAGAGTTGTCTCAGCCGATTGTTTCAGTCTCGACGGGCAGGTCAAGTGCAGATATCAGTGATCAACATTTTCACACTGTCAACAAAGTCACATGTGGACAGGACACGGAGCTGGAACTCGAGCTGGCGACAAAACTGGCTCAAGGTATTTAATTCTGTTTTCTCTACCTGTTGAGGATCATATTATACAACTAGTGGCTCCGCCCCTGCGGCCTCGGGCCGCCAACCCCGCCAGGGGGCTCCGCCCCCTGGACCCCCGAAGTTTCTTGGTAGGGGGCTTCGCCCCCCAAACCCCCCCGTCGGGTATTTGGGGGGCTTCGCCCCCCAAATTCTCTCCGGTGCAGCCTCCGGCCGCACACGCCTGCAGGGTGCTTCGCCCCCTGACATGTGTGGAGGGGTGAACGTAATTAGAGTGAAATCATGACAGGAAAATAGTTGGTCACCGTAGTATCATCCGACTACGGGGGTGAACTAACATCAAAATTCAAACCTCATCTAACCGATCTAAAATTTGCAAAAATATAGGTAATATTAATGGAGGTTTTATGAAAAGACTCAGATACGCAGACGTCCGCCATCGATAAATCATAAAAAAATAATTAATTTAGAGCCGTTAAAAAAGATCCCATGTTTACAGAAAGCTGATCAGATATAGTTAAGAACCGTGTTTTTTTATCGCATAGGTGCGTATTTAAGACATCCTATCAGTTTCAGTTCCTTGAGTTGCCTGCTAAATGCAGATTCTTGTAAAGTTTCGTGGTATTAGTACACAGAGTTTGATTTGTAGATGGCTTGGGAAGGAATGATAATAATCTATTTGTGAAGTGAAGGCAGGGCACAGATTGACAGAGATATACATAGCACAGGGCTTGGCGTAACAAATTGTGGGTCGGCTGACAAAAAAAAATGAATTGTATAGAAAATTAACGTCTCGGAAGTCAAAATTTAAGGGAAAGGGCCAATTTTGGGCCGGTGTCCGTTGGGCTCGTCTAGCAGTCAAATCAATACATTACAGAGGAAACAATATCGAGATGATGCTAATTTTACCATATGCCCCCCCCCCCCCCCCCCCCCACCCAGCCACTAATCCAACCTTTCCTGACCCTACCCAACATCCCAACCCAATTGTGTTATATGTTTCATTATACCCTATCTTTTGACCAGGTACCCACCTCGAAGCGTGTTACCTTGAAGGGTAGCCTGGCAAAGTGTCCCCTGGCAAAATGTCCGCCCAGACTTCCACTATCGATTATTGAGGGATTGTGTATATGGATCGCGACAAATGCAAAATTTTGATATTGAAGGATTTTTTTATCAAATGTTTACTGTGTTTGCTGTGTGTTTGCTGCTGATTCAAAATTTACATAGTTATTTTCGCGAAGCAACGCAAAATTGGTGTTTTAACGCGTGAAGTTGACCAATGTTCGCGAACTTTCGCGACTTTGTCCCCGATATTGTTTTACTCGATGTTTATGATCAGTTGCGCAATCACGAGACTTCCCCGAAATGCGGCTGGCTGTAGCGAGCCCCCTCTCTCCACGATGATTTATATGCACTTGGTGGGGCCATGTGTTTTTTGCAGAAAGTAGGAGAGTCGCATGTTTTTGTTTTTGTGAAAAGGTTCCCTCCCCCCCAAAAAGGGCCCAATTTTGGGCTGGCGGATGTAAAATTATAGGTTTGAATTAAAAATGAACACTTTTACACGGGTACAAATTTTCAATTCTATGTGTCCAAATTTGACCGGTGAACCCCCCCAAAAAAGGGCCCATTTTGGCCAGACCGAAGCGAAACCTCAACAGTGAGTTGTCTAATGTGTGATCGAGTGCGTTTCCAGAATTTCATAAAGTTAGGAAAATAACTGCCAAGTGCAATCGCAAGTTTTTGTTTCTGCTAAATGACCCCCTCAAAAGGGCCCAATTTTGGCCTGGCTGGTTTGAAAATTTCAATTTGAATTGAAAATGATTGCTGCTACACGGGTATAAATTTTCAATCCTCCAAGTCCAAATTTGGTAGGTGAACCCCCCCAAAAAAGGGCCCATTTTGGTCAAACCGCAGCGAGACCCCCTCGTTGCACCCATTTATGATGTATCGAGTGCGTTTCGAAAATTTCATAAGAATCGGATGGTAACTTTAGGCGTGCATAGACATGTCTGAAAGTGATGAAAACATACTGAACCACAGGGATAATATTAGTATAGGGACTAGTGGCTCCGCCCCTGCGGCCTCCGGCCGCCAACCCCGCCAGGGGGCTCCGCCCCCTGGACCCCCGAAGTTTCTTGGTGGGGGGCTTCGCCCCCCAAACCCCCCCGTCGGGTATTTGGGGGGCTTCGCCCCCCAAATTCCCTCCGGTGCGGCCTCCGGCCGCACACGCCTGCGGGGTGCTTCGCCCCCTGACATGTGTGGAGGGGTGAACGTATTTACAGTGAAATCATGACAGGAAAATAGTTGGTCACCGTAGTATCATCCGACTACGGGGGTGAACTAACATCAAAATTCAAACCTCATCTAACCGACCTAAAATTTGCAAAAATATAGGTAATATTAATGGAGGTTTTATGAAAAGACTCAGACATGCAGACGTCCGCCATCGATAAATCATAAAAAATAATTAATTTAGAGCCGTTAAAAAAGATCCCATGTTTACAGAAAGCTGATCAGATTTAGTTAAAAACCGTGTTTTTTTATCGCATAGGTGCGTATTTAAGACATCCTATCAGTTTCAGTTCCTCGAGTTGCCTGTTAAATGCAGATTCTTGTAAAGTTTCGTGGTCATTAGTACACAGAGTTTGATTTGTAGATGGCTTGGGAAGGAATGATAATAATCTGTTTGTGAAGTGAAGGCAGGGCACATATTTACAGAGATATACATAGCACAGGGCTTGTCGTAACAAATTGTGGGTCGGCTGACAAAAAAAAATGAATTGTATAGAAAATTAACGTCTCGGAAGTCAAAATTTAAGGAAAAGGGCCAATTTTGGGCCGGTGTCCGTTGGGCTCGTCTAGCAGTCAAATCAATACATTACAGGGGAAACAATTTCGAGATGATAGTAATTTTACCATATGCCCCCCCCCCCCCCCCCCACCCAGCCACTAATCCAACCTTTCCTGACCCTACCCAACATCCCAACCCAATTGTGTTCTATGTTTCATTATACCCTATCTTTTGACCAGGTACCCACCTCGAAGCGTGTTACCTTGAAGGGTAGCCTGGCAAAGTGTCCCCTGGCAAAATGTCCGCCCAGACTTCCACTATCGATTATTGAGGGATTGTGTATAGTGATCGCGACAAATGCAAAATTTTGATATTGAAGGATTTTTTTATCAAATGTTTACTGTGTTTGCTGTGTGTTTGCTGCTGATTCAAAATTTACATAGTTATTTTCGCGAAGCAACGCAAAATTGGTGTTTTAACGCGTGAAGTTGACCAATGTTCGCGAACTTTCGCGACTTTGTCCCCGATATTGTTTTACTCGATGTTTATGATCAGTTGCGCAATCACGAGACTTCCCCGAAATGCGGCTGGCTGTAGCGAGCCCCCTCTCTCCACGATGATTTATATGCACTTGGTGGGGCCATGTGTTTTTTGCAGAAAGTAGGAGAGTCGCATGTTTTTGTTTTTGTGAAAAGGTTCCCTCCCCCCCAAAAAGGGCCCAATTTTGGGCTGGCGGATGTAAAATTATAGGTTTGAATTAAAAATGAACACTTTTACACGGGTACAAATTTTCAATTCTATGTGTCCAAATTTGACCGGTGAACCCCCCCAAAAAAGGGCCCATTTTGGCCAGACCGAAGCGAAACCTCAACAGTGAGTTGTCTAATGTGTGATCGAGTGCGTTTCCAGAATTTCATAAAGTTAGGAAAATAACTGCCAAGTGCAATCGCAAGTTTTTGTTTCTGCTAAATGACCCCCTCAAAAGGGCCCAATTTTGGCCTGGCTGGTTTGAAAATTTCAATTTGAATTGAAAATGATTGCTGCTACACGGGTATAAATTTTCAATCCTCCAAGTCCAAATTTGGTAGGTGAACCCCCCCAAAAAAGGGCCCATTTTGGTCAAACCGCAGCGAGACCCCCTCGTTGCACCCATTTATGATGTATCGAGTGCGTTTCGAAAATTTCATAAGAATCGGATGGTAACTTTAGGCGTGCATAGACATGTCTGAAAGTGATGAAAACATACTGAACCACAGGGATAATATTAGTATAGGGATGCTCTCCGTCAAAACCTCGACGCCGGACCTCTGCAGGCCTGCGAAATGCAAATTCGTTTTGTGGACATTATTTTATTCGGTGTGTCTAACAAAAAATCATATTGTTGAAGTTCAGTGATCCAGGCAGTGATGTAGTGATCAAGACAGTGATTTAGTGATCAATTCAGCTTGCTTTTTGCTGCTTGCTGCTCGCTGCTTGCTGCTCGCTGCTTGCTGCTCGCTGCTTGCTGCCTGCTGCCTGCTGCCTGCTGCTTGCTGCTCGCTGCTCGCTGCTCGCTGCTTGCTGCTTGCTGCTCGCTGCTTGCTGCTGCTTTCTGCTGCTGCTCGCTGCTTGCTGCTTGCTGCTCGCTGCTTGCTGCTTGCTGCTGCTCGCTGCTTGCTGCTTGCTGCTCGCTGCTTGCTGCTTGCTGCTGCTCGCTGCTTGCTGCTTGCAGCTTGCTGCTGCTTGCTGCTGCTTGCTGCAGAGCACTGCAGAGACGCTGCCGTATGTGAAAACCTCATTTTTGACAGCCATAATATCATACTTCAATTTTAACATAACTTATAATTAATAATTAACTAATTAATACTCAATTAATGTATTTTCTTATTTATATTAGAATTAATTACTAAATAAACATATAATTGCAGACCTCCCATATTTAATGGTGAAATCGTGCTGTCGAGAGGTGACAGGAGCAAGGCGAGTGAAGTTGTCGTACTAACTTCAAACCCTCCGATCTCTCTCCCGAACAGAACTGATCATGTGCCTGATGGTCACCCATCCAACACATATCTCAGCGCGATGTTGCTTAACTTCAAACCTCCAACCTCTCTCCCGAACAGAACACGCATTGGAACAAGCTCGGGACGATTGGAAGAATACCGTCATTTGGATCAATGATTGTTATGGCCTTAATAACGCTTGATGAATGGCTGGTTATGAAAATACTTTTGTATTCACTTGTACCCTGCTTACAAACACTGCTTCAAACATGGTTTACAAAATCATTTTATGCAACTATTTAGTCGATTGACAAAACAAACAAAAAACGTCAAGAAAGCATCACAAAAGCGATATTTTCTAGAAAAGTGAAAAGCACACAAAAAATTAAAATTTTATCCAAACATCAACTCGCAACGGTTAAAATATCCGGAAAGTTTCGTCCAAATTTATTAATTATGTTGGTCTGTAGAGCTTTGCAGCGTGGATGTCAGTAATACTGAAAATGTTTGTAAAAAGCTTTTTACCATGGGAAAATTTGTAGTGGAAGTTTTTCAAAAACGCGGGGCTGGGAACAAAAATGGTCGTCTGAAGTTTAATCGAAATCGGTTCGACCGTTTGGCCAGAAGACCAGCAAAAGTGATTTTTTTGTCACTTCGCTAGCTACGCTCATCAAAAAATCACCGTGCAATAGAAACCAGCGAGACCTACAAGCGTACCGCATGGCTGTTGACGTTCTTTCGCCTATAAGTGTAATTCACTCACGAAGCTATTGAGCTCGTAAGTACACTTTATCATCTGGAACAAACAAACAAACAAACAAACAGTTTAGGAAATGATTTCTAGAAGGAGCGTCACTTAACTCGACATTAAATACTAGGTACTTACTTTTTCAGCTGTTTGAATTTCAATGAAACTTAAACGTATTTTGCTTTTAAAAAGTCAAACCCGGGATTTAAATACATTCACTGATCTGATTATCTTAAGCTAAACTGATCATAACTAACCAATTAAAATCTAAAACAGTTAGCTACCATTTCACATATCAGTTGTTTGAAGTTGGTTACCTAGAGCCTGACTCAAACACTAGCGCTCCTCGCGGAAAGGTATGCTCTCCCAGTGAATGAACTGTATCTTTAGTGGATTTTTTTTAAAACTTGTGAACATTTAGTGAAATCTGGGAAAAGTAAGTCTCTGTCTTCAATCTTCATAAGGGCCGGTATTACAACTTTTGTCATCTCTGGGTTAAGCATCTTACCCCTAGAAACAAATGAATTCCAATGCATCCCATTGGCCGTTGCCATAACAAATAACTAAACTCCAACTTTAACCTGGAGTTGGCTAAATTGTAAAACCGGGTCTAAGAAGTGTATCGAGTAAAGCTTCAATATCCAAAGGAGAAATCAAATGTTTATTTCTTCCCATACACTTTCTGTGTACATACTTCTTCGGCTATGGAAATATAATTGCTTAAAAAAAATTAAATCCAGTTCTGATCGTCAAAAGAGGAAAGTCAATTTTAGGCGACAACTTCTAAGCATTCAAATGACTCACCGCCATCAAGGTCTCAAGCGACAGCGGCACAAGCTGCGCCACCATGATCACTTCCGGCTGGTTGCTTCGCGATATGACGATGCGCATGGACCGCTTAAAACTCTCCGAAGCCTCGAACCAGTCGCTGTCGACCAGAGACTCGCCCACCAGAGAGCTCTGGAGGAATTCAAAATATGTAACACTAGCGTCTGTTTATATATTGGTGCAGAATATAACGCTAGTTTTGCCGTTGTGGGACTTTGAAGCGCGTAGCACGCTGGGCGCGAGGCGGACGGCTGGGAACGTGCGACGCGTTCGGTGGGACTTTGATGCGCGTAGCACGCTGGGCGCGAGGCGGACGGCTGGGAACGTGCGACGCGTTCGGTGGGACGTTGAAGCGCGTAGCACGCTGGGTGCGAGGCGGACGGCTGGGAACGTGCGACGCGTTCGGTGGGACGTTGAAGCGCGTAGCACGCTGGGTGCGAGGCGGACGGCTGGGAACGTGCGACGCGTTCGGTGGGACGTTGAAGCGCGTAGCACGCTGGCTGAGAGGTGGACGGCTGGGAACGTGCGACGCGTTCGGTGGGACGTTGAAGCGCGTAGCACGCTGGGTGCGAGGCGGACGGCTGGGAACGTGCGACGCGTTCGGTGGGACGTTGAAGCGCGTAGCACGCTGGCTGAGAGGTGGACGGCTGGGAACGTGCGACGCGTTCGGTGGGACGTTGAAGCGCGTAGCACGCTGGGTGCGAGGCGGACGGCTAGGAACGTGCGACGCGTTCGGTGGGACGTTGAAGCATGTAGCACGCTGGCTGCGAGGCGGACGGCTGGGAACGTGCGACGCGTTCGGTGGGACGTTGAAGCGCGTAGCACGCTGGGTGCGAGGCGGACGGCTGGGAACGTGCGACGCGTTCGGTGGGACGTTGAAGCGCGTAGCACGCTGGCTGAGAGGTGGACGGCTGGGAACGTGCGACGCGTTCGGTGGGACGTTGAAGCGTGTAGCACGCTGGGTGCGAGGCGGACGGCTGGGAACGTGCGACTTGTTCGGTGGGACGTTGAAGCGCGTAGCACGCTGGCTGAGAGGCGGACGGCTGGGAACGTGCGACGCGTTCGGTGGGACGTTGAAGCGCGTAGCACGCTGGGTGCGAGGCGGACGGCTGGGAACGTGCGACGCGTTCGGTGGGACGTTGAAGCGCGTAGCACGCTGGGTGCGAGGCGGACGGCTGGGAACGTGCAACGCGTTCGGTAGGACGTTGAAGCGCGTAGCATGCTGGGTATATTGATAACACTATAACTTTCAATGTTACAGGAGATACTCACTTGTGTTGTAACGTTGTTACCCAAGAACGACAGAGGCGTGAGCATGCTGTAGTTTGCCCAGACCAGTACGATAGGAAGCAGCTGCTTCGGCGTGATTACCTCGACCTAGAGCACACAAATCACCATTGGTCTTAAGTGACCAGGTTTCTGTGGAAGGGATGCAGCTTGTCGAATATTTGACTAGTCGAACTTTCGGAGAGAAAATTTCTTAAAATACTTTCGACAAAGCAACTGGTCGAAATGAGTTAGGCATGGTAGCTGACTCGGCTTCGGCAAAGTGTCAGAATTCAGAACAAAATATGTGTTTTATTTAAACCGCAGTTATGATTTTCTAAAACAAAAAATATGTCAATTGACGGAACAAAGAATCAGTGAAATGTTCTCACAGATGAAGAATATTATGTAGATTTTTTTTTCTTCTCATTTCTCTGGAATCGGTAAATAAAGGCATAATATTGACGCAAGCGCAACGTGCAAGCACAGCGCGCAACGTGCAGAGCGCAAGCGCAAGCGATAACAAAACTTGGTGTCTACAATTGACATGTTGCAACGACGCAACGATGGGTTGACGGGGAACTGTCAGTTGAAAAAGGGGCGTCGGCTGTGTTTTGACAGCTGTCACAGAACGACACGTGCGCAATCTAATGTCAAACTTAGTTATGATTTCTGTTCGCGCTTTTACTGTTAGATTGTCAATTGTAAACTGCAAAGGTGGATAATTTGAAAAAAATAATTTTCAGTACATGCTTTTAACTATATTTACGTGCTTTAGATATCTTCAACAGAAATAAATAAGACGTTGTGGACAAAATTACAGGCATTTAAAAACGAGTTACACCTGCGCAATTAACACGTATTCTGAGTCTGCCTGCAAGTCTCCCATTTCATCAAACTCTTTGTTAATTTTTTATGTTATTTTATGTTTGTCGCTATAAACTTCAAGTAAGCTTGCGATTTGCGAGTTACGAATGTCAACATCGGAAACAATCGGAATCGGAAACAAAGATTTCCTGCGCTGTGATTGGTTGACGCAACGATAGACGCAAGGAAATATAAAATATAACCATCTCCTGCGCGCTGCGTTGACGTCAATTTAAGACAGCGCCATCTGAAAATTTGATTTAAATTCCTTGCGCTTTGCGCGTTGCGCGCTTATGCTGTGTTTAGTGTTGTGAAAATACCGGTAATTTATAATTCCTTTCATTGGTATAGCGGAGTGGTTCAGAGCCCCGGGAAGACAGCTGTTGTGTAGATGACTTTAAAATAAGTGTGACACAAAATAGTTATTGAAAGCCAACGCAGAAATTTGAGCCATGAGTCGCTATGACACCGACTCTGAGGAAACACACGTCTGCCAACCTCTTCGGTGCCAACCACCCTAAATTAACTATTTGTTAAATACGGGAAATTCTCGGTAATTTATAAATTTGTAAAAAACGAAAGATTGGTAACTAAGCGGGTAAATCACGGGTCATAAGTCACCGATTGAGATCACTAGCTGTGCTTACGCCAATTGTAGGTGGACTTTAAGCGTGCAGTGGCGTGCGGTACGTACGCTTTGCAACAACACCATTGCCAGGCCGGTGGGGATAACCACTCCCAAGTGCAAAAGCGTCAGCGCCAGGTTGTACGCAGCATCCACCTTGCTGTGCAATCTGTAAGACATTCCAACGAAATGCAATGTTGATTGTTTGCTTATTGTTTTATTGTACAGCATTTGCATTAAGGATTAAATTCACACAAATGCAATGTTACTTTTTCTCATTTAATCGTGTTGTGGATAAGCATAAAATTTACGCTCACCCACAACGCGATTATATTGCGTGTGTGCATAGCCTACAGTTGAATTAGCGTATCCTTACAACTGTCAATTTTAAAATGACGTCACGCGGAATTTTTGCCAACCTCAGAACGCAAAATTTAGCTTTTTGGTTCCAGTGCCATTTTGAAAAATTAATGCTTTCTTTTCATTAGAGGAAATTTGAACATTTCGAGCAGTGTCACATGTTTATAGCCATTAGTGAATAGTATTATATTTCCATGTTCCATCGGCTTTTCAATATTCCCAACAATGTGGACAGCAGACATTTCTTTTACAAAATGCTTTTGTAATTGAAAAAAGAGTCGGTTGAAACTGCCCTTGCATCAACACAATCATCTTTAATATTTTTGGTATTCATTTTCGGCCTAACTATGTGTAATGAGCAATAATAAATTACTGATAACTAAAATAACCGTCCCAGTGACAGCTGGACACGAGTTCCAGCTGATTCTGGCAATGGACGCCTTTGTTAAGTTTTCACACTGAAAATTACGACCACAGGTTGGGCCAACGCTAACAAAATTAAAGAACATCCGCCGCGTGGAATCTTTTCCAACATTTGAAACAGTCCGACAAATTGTACAGAGTCTTTAAAGATATATAGCAAGATAAGTTGTAAAATATCATTTTCATATAGAGATTTGTATAACTGGTAAGGGAAAAAAGAAAAACATTTATGGTCATTTTTTTTATAGGTTGGTACCACAAAATCTGGTGATTGAAAACTCATTTTAATTTCAGTGTAGAGGCTTTTATGATCGATTTAAAATATTCAGCAATAACTTAGCAGCTTTTTCAAAGACATTCGTTACCTGGAAATATCATGATGTAGTCGTCGTACAATTAATTGATTACCTATTTCAAAACAAAAAAAAATCGATTGACAGAAAACTATTGGCTTGATTTGCTTCTAAATAACGCTGTTACTTTTTTAGTTTTGTTACAGATAATTTTAACTTTTGTTCTGTAAAAAATTTACTGGTCCAAAATGCTTCAAAAACGTGCCAGATCTCAGTTTAGAGAAAACGAAGGTACAAGAAAATTTTCATCAAAATCGCGTTTGGCGTTTGGCCTGTAGAGCGCGAACAAAAACACAAAAAAATACGGGATTTACTGGTGTTTAACGACGCACTGTTTTGACAACTGACCCTATGGCAATGGTCTAATGGCGTCGGTGAATGAAAGGGTGATGATGAACCTAACCTATGGCTAGAAGGGAGGAGGGGAAACCCGGTGCCGGCACGTAGCCTACTCCTGTCGAAGAGCACCGAGGGGACCACCGGCTTTACGTCCCTTCCGAAGGACGGTACAACTCGAACGACAGGATTCCTCCACTAATCCGTGCTGTCGAGAGGTTGACAAGCAAGGCGAGTGAAGTTGTCGTACTGACTTCAAACCCTCCGACCTCTCTCCCGAACAGAACTGATCATGTGCATGATGGTCACCCATCCAACACCATCTTACCTGATGACGGCCTGATGATGACGTATACAAATCCTCAACACTGCCGCCATCTCGCGGTCGAGCGCTCCAGGCAGCAGCCACGTGTTAACTACAGAGGCTTACGAAAACCTACTCCGACCGCTCTCCAGCGTTCGAAAACCAGCTCGGAGTGATCCGATCGACGCTCTTTTGCTTCCGAAAACCTAGTCTGGAGCGATCAGAGCACTCAACTCGTGCCCCATCTTTCAGGCTGGGACGCGAGTTTTGTTTTTAAGAACAGGCGGGTGATTTGAATTGTCGTTTTTTCTTTACCAATATTGTAACGCGAACACTGATTACTGAACACTAATCACCAAAGATGAGCCAGTTAAGATAAATTACTCAATTTCATACGACATTCTAGTAAATAAAGAGATGACATTGCTACTACTTCTAAAATCTGAATCAGCCTCTATAACCTGCAATCATCATGCTCAATTTTCGCGGTCGACTGTCAAGTTTGCGTTCGAAAACGTCTGCAGCTCGGAGAGCTCTGACTGGCTCTGACCACGTGACAGATCGCTCGGTCGAGTGGGTTTCCGTAAGCCTCTTACGTGATGCGGTCGGTTCCGGTTCCGGTCGGCACCGGACGCCCTCGCGAGCGCCGAGTCGCGGATCACGGCCAGGTTCTGGCGCAAGAGCGCGAAGTGCGTGGCCAAGTGCACGAGCATGTTGGCCAGGATCATGGCCGAGGTCACTAAGAAGCCCCAGACGGACATCACGCACAAATTCCAGCCGAGATGCGTTATCTCAAAGTATGGTGACTTGTACTCGTCGTAGGGGTACCAGCATCTGCAACAGGATGTCGCAGGATTGTTTGCGTCACTCTTTCACAAAAATTGTTATATTTAGTTTATTGTAGTTAGGATAGATACTATCTATAAGAATGGCATTTAGTTTATCCAGGAAAAGTTGGAAAAATAGATGAGGTTCAGAGGCAATCTGATTGGCTTATTTATGGCGGCTACGTCAGTTGCTTTGGACGTGCGAATTTTCATTAAGTTTACGTTGACGTGAACGGCTGCTGCTATGTTGGTTGTGAATCGGCCTGAAGTCTGTGAACGAGGCGAGGAATGGACGAAATCAGTGTCGATGCTAGCAAAAAACCTACTTTCTACTCAGAGAAAATTGACGTCAGATTCTCACTGAATACCCAGTTTGGAAATTAATTAGCTCTGCTAAATAACAAAGGAAGACAGGGAAATCACAACCCGAATTGCTCTGCCTGGCTTTAGCGAGTGGGTATCATGACGTCATTTTGATAGAATTCTGAGTGAATGGAATTGGTGTATTACTGTCAGTTACATAAAACAAATCAACTGTTTCTGGTCAGTTTCATACCTGAAGTGGAAAACTCTTTTTTCAAGAAGTTCAGGCAACCTCAACAGCCCGACGATGATTAGAAGAGGGCCAAATGCTGCCCATGCGTAGAAGATCATCTTGCATGTCTTATCTCGGCGATCGAGAATCGCTCGAGGTTGAGACGGCAGCATCTTCGCACACTCCAGCATCTCCTCGAACGCGACCACCTTTAGAAGATGAAGACAACCGATTACTTAATGACACCTGCCGGCTGTCTTGTGCAGCCTGATGATATCTTCGACACTTAGGGCCGGTGGTGTTTCAGTAATCTGTTAACGGCCTGCTAAAGGCAGCTTAAAAGCCGAAAATGCAGAGATCCACGTAATTACTTTTCCTGCCCCTTAATTGATCCTAATATTTTTGAAGTAAAATCAGTGTGTAGAGGAAGAGTACTCCGACCCGCCTTGTAAATTTTTTCATTTTGATGATTAATCTAGGTTATGCAAGAGTCGCAGATGTTTCGCATCATTTTAATCCGTGGCTTCTTATCATTACTGCCACAGATTATTATGATTTCCATTATCGTATCGGGTTACAAGCTATGTAGACTCTTAAGAAGTTAACGGACCATTAACGGCCCGTTATGGTCTCTGATTGGTTGCTGCAAGGGTTAACAGACCGTTAATTTCTGAACGGACCACTGAAAACCGGACCTTAGACTTAGTTTTTCCGTGGATTGCTACATAATATGTTATCATGTTAACATAATATCTAAATATCTCATTGGCAGAAACCATGGCAAAAACAAACTATCGGCCTTTAAGGAGTTAACGGCCCACTGAAAAACTGGTCATAAAATATTGTAGTAATTAACTGTGAGTTATAGCCAGGGTTGGTTTGCTGGACGCCGGCTCTGCGGACGGAGGGATGATGTGGAAAGGGTTGTGATGGAGAGTGGCGAACGAAGCTGTGTTTTGTCTGGTAAAAAGTGCTTAAAAGTGTTCAGTGCACAGCGTTCTTGTCAACTTGAGAAACTATTAATTGTAGCTTCTGTGATTTAAATTTCATCTTCTAAAACTCATAAGTGGCACTGCTTTGCGATGTTAGAGATGAACATATTTTCTTGTGATTACGTTGATGGGCGTTTTGACGGCATTAGTAATTCATAGTCTTATCTTTAAAAAAACAATTCAGTGTGAAATCACCTGAACTACAAACCATATTTTCGTATCTCTGACTCTGGTAGATGAGACTGGCGGCCTTAACCGAAATGACCACTTCCATGAAACTCAGCATTAAGATTTCGGCGATAACTTGGACGCCGTCGTCTAGGGACTGGTAGAGGACGATAGGAAACCCAAAGAACGCCATGTAGAGGCAGGTGGCGAGCATCAGACGCGAGTTGAGCCGATTGAAGAGCGTCAGCCGCCCGCCGTCGTGGCTCGGCCAGAACCCTGGACATGATTTTTATTGATGAGCGTAGCGAGCGTAGCGAGTGAAGCGAAATCTTCAATTACACTTTACTGCTAAAAAAATCCGGAATGTTTTTTTTGTTTTGTTTTGTTTTGTTTGCTTTTTTTTTTTTTTTGTGTGTTTGTTCGCAAGATTCCGGCGAAACGCCAGAACGTATTTTGATGAAAATTTCGGTGGACCTTCGTTTTCTCTGAACTTAGATCTGCCACGTTTTTGAAGCAATTCGGACGGGTAAATTTTATGTTATTAAGTTTTTACGAAATTTTTCAGTTTTTCCAAAACACGTTTTGCACTCTGGAGGCCAAGAATCTGAATATAATTTGACGAAACTTTGTAGATATGTTGACCCTCACGATTCAATGTTTGTGTACAAATTTCATTGTTGTACGGTTAGCAGTTTTCTTGATAATGTCACTTTTATGTCACTTTTTATTCGTTTCTGCAGTTTTTTGCTACTAAAGCTACTTTATCTTCAACCGATTTTAACAAAATTTTCTGTGTGCATTAAAAATCGTAAAAAGAAGATACTGTGTTAATTTCAAGCAAATCAATTGAATAGTTTTTCTTGAAATCGATTTTTACGTTTTGAAATATTCAATTAATTTCATCATGAAATTTCCAGGTAACGAATGTTATTGAAAAAGCTGCTTAATTAACACCGAACATTATAAATTGATCATAAAAGCCTCTAGGCTATGCGCACGCGCAATATAATCGCGTTGTGGGTGAGCGTAAATATTACGCTCATCCACAACACGATTATATGAGTGTTCGCATAGCCTAGTTATCAAAACTAGGGCTTCGCGAACGCTTAATCTAATCGCATTGTAGATGAGCGTACTTATTTAGGGCTTGATTTAAGACCTACAAGAATATGGAGGTTATCTCATCTAGACCTTTCACTTGAATCTCGAGAGATTAATAGTTAACAATCATAAAAAATCGTCGGAACAATGCGAATAAAAAATGAACAAAACTTAAGATATTGATCCAAAAACTTCAGCACAGCTGCATTTCAATTTGCTTTGTATGTTTCTTAAGTTTGGTGTCATTATATAAATAAATTTAATAACTTTTGGCAGTACAAAATAAGAAAAGTTTTAAAAATTCTGAAATATTTTTTTAATTTTGAAAAGTCAAGTAACTGTAACCCCGACTTCGCTGAAAAAAGCAGGGGGTTTATCAAAATCGGAGCATCCGTTTGGCCCCTAGAGCGCAAACAAACACACAAAAAAAAAAAAAAAAACACAAAAGTATTTTTTTCTCCACTAAGTGAAATCGAAGATTTCGCTTCGCTCGCTACGCTCTAGGTAGCACCTACGATTGGGGTTGTTGGGAATGGCGCAGTTTCTCTTCACACAGGCCTTGTGTCAGGCATCGGGGAGAACGGCTTACCTTTAAAACAGATACAAGGCTATGCGAACACTCATATAATCGTGTTGTGGATGAGCGTAATATTTACGCTCACCCTCAACGCGATTATATTGCGTGTACGCATAGCCTGGATGCTTTTATGATCAATTTAACATGTCCAGTGATAATTTAGCAGCTTTCTCAATGACATTCGTTACCTGAAAATATCATGGTGTTGACGTCGTGAAATTATTTGAATATTTCAAAACGTAAAAATCGATTTAAAGAAAAACTGTTCTCTTGATTTGCTTCAAATTAACACAGTATCTTCTTTTTACGATCTTTAATGCACACAGTAAATTTTGTGAACATCGGTTGAAGACAAAGTTGCTTTAGTTGCAAAAAACTGAAAAAACTCTAAAAAATCGCGAAAAAACGTCATTCAAGCGCCATTTTCAAGAAAAGTGCTTAACATACAACGTACAAAGTTTCGTCAAATTATATTCAGATGCTTGGCCTCTAGAGTGCAAAACGTGTTTTGGAAAAACTGAAAAATTTCGTAAAAACTTAATAACATTAAATTAAACAGTCCGAATTGCTTCAAAAACGTGGCAGATCTAAGTTCAGAGAAAACAAAGGTTCGCAGAAATTTTCATCAAAATCTGTTTTGGCGTTTGGCCTGTAGAGCGCGAACAAACACACAAAAAAAAAATTAATTTTAGTTTTTTTTTTTTTTGGCAGTCAAGTGTAATTGAAGATTTCGCTTCACTCGCTACGCTCGTTTACGCTCATCAATAAACCTAATTAAGAGTGGGTTTCTGATCTCGGGGCTTACACCCCGACGAACCCACCCACACGCCTCCATTCTAAACCCAACGGTTTGGCAACGTTGAAAACACCGGTTCTCGTGAGATCACCTAAGTTTAGCAACATCGCGCTGAGTCAGGTGTTTGATGGGTGACCATCATGCACATGGTCAGTTCTGTTCGGGAGAGAGGTCGGAGGGTTTGAAGTTAGTACAACAACTTTACTCGCCTTGCTTATCGACCTCTCGACAGCACGGATTAGCGGAGGAATCCTGTTGTTCGAGTTGCACCGTCCTTCGGAAGGGACGTAAAGCCGGTGGTCCCCTCGGTGCTTTTCGACAGGAGTAGGCGACGTGTCGGCACCGGGTTTCCACCCTCCCTTCTAGACTAGGTTAGGTTCATCATCACCCTCATCATCACCATGTCATTCACCGACGCCATTAGACCAGTGCCAAAGGGCCAGTTGTCAAAACAGTGCGTCGTTAATTTTAACTGTGTTAATTTGAAGCAAATCAATTGAACAGTTTTTCTTTAAATCGATTTTTACGTTTTGAAACATTCAAATAATTTCACGACGGCTACATCATGATATTATATTCAGGTAACGAATGTCATTGAGAAAACTGCTAAATTATCAATGAACATTTTAAATTGATCATAATATGAGCCTATAGGCTATGCGCATAGCCTAGTTATAAAAATAAAAAGTGTGTTATTATTTCTAATAGCAGCCTGAACTGAACGTAGTAGGTACCTTGTTGGTAGAGGAAACTTCTGTAAAATCGAATATAGTTGCCATCCTGTTCCTTCCACTGATGAAATTCCATCCACTTGTTTCGCCACCTGACGAATAACTTGGTCAACATTCCAGCCGCTGACAGCGTGCACTTTGCAATGAAGCTACTTTTTCCAAGCCACACACTTTTCTTGAACTCTGGTTGCACTTTATTCGAAGATATTTATTCGGTTTTATAAAGCTTTGTTTAATTATCAAGAAGGAATTACGTTTTCAATGAGATGTTTTGAACTCTACCGCTAACAACAATTTCTGTTGGTACCTTCTTATGATGACATGCTGCTTGCGCATACAGAAAAGTTGTGGGTCACCTCACGAAAGGAAGAGCTGACGATTAAATTGATTTCTTAAATATTTCAAGCAGCATGAAATATAAATTTCCGTTAAGAAGAAGACATATTTCAATAAATAATGCCGATCTACCTGCCTGTCATTTGAGTTGCTAACAACACAAACAAATGTACTTGGCATGAGCCGCCTTCACCCTGTAATAGGGTCTTTACTTTATACATATTTACGCAGAATATTGATTCACTTATTAGTGCTTATTTTAGGAAATGTGCTTACAAGATTGAAATTTGTGCTATACAACTTAAGGCTATTGAAACAGCCACTTACTCGCCTCGGCACTTGCAAGTGTAGATTCACGATAAGCATCCACTAGCCCTGTGGGGTGAGGGCGGGGTTCTCTCATGCCGGCATGTGTGTCTTAGCTCAAGATATCAACAAACTAAATGGCCTTGTATGTTTTGGTCTACTAGGGTATTAGCCTTAATTACTCTATGGTATTAGATTGCATAAATAAAATGAAAACAAGACACAAGTCATAGCGAATTCCCACTGAAATGGAAATATGGGATTTTTATTGACACGATTGAACTCGTAATTTGAAACAGAATTTGAATCAATTTGAATCGAAGTTCAAACGTTATAAGAACGATTGAAACATCATTGAACATGCCACAAAATACTATTTTGTCACCTTTCCATCCCACATTTCGACAGAGGATTATTATCACCTCGCCAAAGAGCTGAGAGATTATAGTTGCCGTAATACCCAAGACATCTCATATCGACATGATAAAACCACGGAAATCAATTTTTTGAGATTTTTTGACAGGAGTGGACTCGTGATTTGATAAATATTTCGAATCAATTTGAATCGAATTTCTAGCGTTTACCTACTTCTTGACAATTTTAAACATCACCGAACATGCCAAACGAGACATTATTTTCCGAAGTCATCCTATCTGCTCGCGATTTTTATTCTTTGTGCGCTCAGTGCTATAATCCGATGTAAGTGGAGCAGGCAATGTGAAGCAAAAGATCGATTAATTCGATTGATTTCCTTTATTTGGAGGAGATAATTCAATTTTTCTAATCTTAGTATCAAGCAGATGTGCGGTTTATTGAAAACTGTGATCCATGCAGACACCCATGGTTGGTGAACAGGGCTCCAAATAATATTTATGGGTATTGTACCTCAGTATTTAGGTGGGATTCTCCCATCCCTTGACCCACCACTGTACATTTGGTAACAAGGAAAATATGTTTATTGGACCTCTGCGAAATGGTTATCCGCCGCTTGAACCGATGCTCGGAACACATACAAACATGAACATCAAAGACAAAGGTGGTACAGGCAAATTGGTGAAGTAACTTTTCGTTCAAAATGTTCCACCAAAACTTTATGATAAAAATTGTTTGGTTTTGTAGCTTATTTGCACATTGTGCATCTATTTTTCTCTGCGTGTCATGTTATTTCATGTCGTGTCATTTCAATTAATATAAAACTGCATAATTCTTAAATAAAGATTTTACCTTGTGGCTAATTGCTAATATATCGACAGATCTTCAATGTCGCTCGTTCGTAACTGATATGGCCAAGATATCACAGTAAAAGAAACCGCTCGTTTAGATGCAGCACGTGTCTCGAAAGACCAGAGTGCATGCAGGGAATCATGCGATTGTAGATTTCACCTGACCCGATGCACACCCAATTGCATTTATATTTGAATTTGAAGAATATTGGGGTCAGGAACTAGGAAGGAGCATAATATGTTTTAAAAACTGCGAGAGGAATTCAGTTCATTTCATTTATCATAGGCTGTTGTAATATTATACAGATTTCAGTGCGTAGTGTTGTTTTTTCCGAGCGCTAAGCCGGAGATACCGGAGAGATTGTAGACACTAGCGGGCGAGTGAACGTACCAAGGTTACGTGAAATTAGTGTTTCCAGACCAAGCACTTGACTGCTCCGACGCGAGTGATATGCGATGTGTTCATATTTTCGCTCAAATTTTTCTCTGGTGCAGCACTGGCTTACGTACAGTATTCCGGACACATCGTTTGTCGGAGGAGCACGGGACCAACATGGTTGGATTCGGCTTGCTTCAAACTCATAATTGACACTTTTATTTTTTCTATAGTACGCCATCTGCTTGTGACAACCCATAGTATAAGTATAGTTGTAGAGTAAAGAATGTTTACTCTTTGCTTATACCATGGTGACAACCAGTGAAATGCAGACGTTTTTTTTTATGAAATATTTGACATAGTAAAAAATGTATATCTTTGAGAGGGGCGTTAGAAGTAAAAATAAAAATATATCTATGGCTTAATACAAACACCCTACTCCTAAAAATCAATACTAGACACCCTTGCCTTGACGCCTTTCCCTGGAATACTGGTGGGCAGTGAAACATTCATTTTTGAGTTTTGAGTTTTGATTTTTGAGTATTTTCCGCAAAGTAAAATATTTTTCCCAGGTGTGAAAACAACTACTTAATCTAAATATTATCAAAAAAAAATCGGTTCCCGTGCGAGTTTTTTTTTTGCATATTCCCTGTGATATTCCCCTATCAATAGCCCTAAGACAGAAAAAGGGGTACCTCTCAAGTTATTTTTTAATCCATTTTCATATTTCAAAGAGTAGCATCTAACCCTGCCGTCCCGGCAAGATCACACGATATTATTGTAAGGTCGAAATCCCGTGTTTCTAAAAAGTTATAAGATGGAAGCAAAGGTGCGGGATAGGCCACGTTGAAAACGAAGAAAGATTTGAAAGTTTGTCGATCGCCTGGACAGAACACTTCCTTACCGCGATGAGCAGTTTGTCGCCGAACAAAAAAAATATGGTCCACCCTCCTCTTGTGTCTCGACGCAGATGATGTAAGGCTGGGTATTTTGGTCGGTCCCCGACTGTATGAGCTGCATCACGACAGTTCCTGGCTGAAAGTATATATATTTATAAGATTACATGATGTTTCAAAATGGCTTTATTCCGTTGGAACTGAAAATGGCCGATATGGCGTTATTCCAGATGGTGTTATTCCAGATGGTGTTATTCAGGCGACTCAACGTTTCGTCCACGTTTGCGCGGAAATCTCCACATTTCCAAAAGTCATGCCAAATTAATTTTATCAGCAAAAATTTTGGGTGATTTTTAATTGGGTGAAAAAACAAAATGTCACATTTTTAATTTAATTGAAATAATATGTGGTTTCAATGTTTGAAATTGGTATTGTAATGTTGAACTTCGATACAAAATATGATCCCCAGGAAAGTTTTAATCATTCAGCCGCGGACTTGGGTGATAGTTCAAAAAAAAATTCACAGAGAAATTCGAGCTTTCTTTCAGAGTTTGAGCTGTACAAAATATTAGATCCAAGCTGAATTTTTCAGAATCTACTAAAAACATCCCCTCGAAAATTGGGCAAGAGATATCCCACTATCGGCTCACTGCTTCCCTACATTTCATCCTTAGACAAGGGATGTCAAAAAGTTATAAATTTTAATATTAATAATACATAAATAAAAATGAAGTATTAATTCGTTCATTATTAATTATGAGTTTTGTTTAAATTGAAGTTGCTGTCAAGAATTAGGTTTATGAACACGATTTTTTTCTTAAAATCTACAAAATCTACAAAATCAACAATCAACTATACTAAACTATACTTTCTTATTTTCTTGACTATTTACCAAATTTACTTATTTATTAAATCAATGCTGTGTTCACTTTACCTTTCAAGTCACTATATAATCTATTGTTTAATCTATGTCTAAGTCTATCTAATCTATGTGATTAATCTTATCTATTGTTTAAACTATATCTAATCTATAATCTATGTTTTAACCTAATTCCTAACTCAACCTTATTCCTACATAATTATTAACTAGTCTAAGATTGTCTCCAAATCATGTACCTATTGTAATGGACAATAAAGAATTGAATTGAACACTTAAAAAACTGCGAATAACTTTCGGGTGTCTGTTTGTTTTTTTGCTCTTCTCCCCCTTCTAATATGGATAGTGAATCATACCTCATGTTTTTGCCATCAAATTCCCTTAAAAAAATTTACTCGGAGGCGCCCACCCGGAAGTTAAACCCAATCGGACGTTTGCTGGAAATCTATGGTCTGCACGCCACTGGTGATTGGAATGTAATGATTCATTTCGTGAAGCGTCGAAACCAGTCGAAACTCCCACGGCGCTAGTGCTGCTACTGCTAATAGCGGCCGATTCGGCAGAAGAACTGTCAGTGTCAGTTTTGTGTCCGTCAACAATACACGTGCGAAGAATGCATCCAACTTATTTTATAAACCCAATTTTTTATCTACACTGTTCTATTCTATGTATATTACCGATGGAAGAAGCCGCTGCCATTCCGCTGCCAAATGGCCAGTGATCAGCGAACATTCCATCATGTTTTTGTAAGTTTTCTTGGTTAGTTGATATAATTGATTAATCATTGCTGCATTCATTGAATTTGGAGTTTGGAATTCAATGATGCGTTCACATGCGGTGTTCAGCTGGAATGTGATTAAAGAATTTTCTGGTTGTGAATATTTCCATAGGAATTGAATCAGGCCATAATATTCGGAGTTAGTTTTGATTGAACTAAAATTTTGTAAAGACATTTTCTACTAGTCTCTGCTAGAGTTGCTATACCATACGATCAATTCATTTAGTGTTTTGCCTATCTTATGTAGTCTAGTCGTCAAACAGCAATCACGCAAAAAGTTATAACAATATGTTTCCCCTAAATTAGATGGCTGGCCTGGACGAGCAAGACTGGACGTTGGCAGGTTTGCAAGGAAAAAAGTCACTTGAAAAAGTCACCAGAAAAAGTCCATAGAAAAATGTTAAACAACGCAATGTTAGACAACTGGTCCAGTTGCGTTGGTCAAACAGCGTCGGTGAATGAAAGGGTGATAATGAACCTAACCTATGGCTAGAAGGGAGGAGGAGAAACCCGGTGCCGGCACGTAGCCTACTCCTGAAAAGCCCCGAGGGGACCACCGGCTTTACGTCCCTTCCGAAGGACGGTACAACTCGAACAACAGGATTCCTCCGCTAATCCGTGCTGTCGAGAGGTTGACAAGCAAGGCGAGTGAAGTTGTTGTACTAACGTACCTCTCTCCCGAACAGAACTGATCATCTGCATGATGGTCACCCATCCAACAGCCAACTCGGTGCGATGTTGCTTAGCTTGGGTGATCTCACGAGAACCGGTGTTCTGCCGGACACTCTCGTCCTGATCTTTCCCGGCTTCCGTCTCCGTTATGATTTCGGGGTGTCATGTAATGCATCTCTGCGAGTGGAACACGTTAACGCAGCGTCCCCACCGCCGACCGACATGCTATCAACAAGTGGTCGCATTCCAGGGGCATTCCAGTGGCGGCGACGCCGGCGACGCTATTCCCGCGTCGTCTTCGGCGTCGTCTTCGGCGTGTGGTTCTTCGGTGACGTAGACTTGTTCCTTCCGGTACAGAACGGTTTGGCAACGTTAGAAACACCGGTTCTCGTGAGATCACCGAAGTTAAGCAACATCGCGCTGAGTCGGGTGTTCGATGGGTGACCATCATGCACATGGTCAGTTCTGTTCGGGAGCCAAATCCAGCCACGACCGCCTCCTTCCCTGATTTCCCCAACTTTTGAGCCAAGCACGCTGGGACTCTGAAATTCACCCTACGCACCCAACTTTTCATCCCCTACACGCGCGTCTTGTCGGATTTCATCTCCGACTCGCGGTTGCCGAGATAGAAAACCTGACATCAAGCCAAATCCAGCCACGACCGCCTCCTTCCCTGATTTCCCCAACTTTTGAGCCAAGCACGCTGGGACTCTGAAATTCACTCTACGCACCCAACTTTACATCCCCTACACGCGCGTCTTGTCGGATTTCATCTCCGACTCGCGGTTGCCGAGATAGAAAACCTGACATCAAGCCAAATCCAGCCACGACCGCCGTGTCGACTTTATTTCTCTGATCCACACTTAGAAATAGTAGTTCATTTAACAATCTCTAATATTATGATCCCTTGTACCACGACTTTCGGGAGAGAGGTTGGAGAGTTTGAAGTTAGTACGACAACTTCACTCGCCTTGCTTGTCAACCTCCTGACAGCATGGATTAGCGGAGGAATCCTGTTGTTCGAGTTGCACCGTTCTTCGGAAGGGACGTAAAGCCGGTGGTCCCCTCGGTGCTTTTCGACAGAAATAGGCTACGTGCCGGCACCGTGTTTCCTTTCCTTCCTTCTAGGCTAGGTTTGGTTCATCATCACCCTCATCATCACCATTTCATTCACCGACGCCACTAGACCAGTGCCAAAGGGCCAGATGTCAAAACAGTGCGTCGTTAAACACCATAAAACAAACAAACAATCACTGAACAAGTCGAAAGGGGCTTGGTGAAATGTGTGAGGCCATTATTTTAAAATCTTATCTTCGGGACTTGCATTTTATTTTCTTCATCGTGCAATTTCTATCAGATGATGTCAGCTTTATACCGCGGTGTTGCCTTGTGTTTCCTTGTGTTGTACTGGCAACTAGTCGCTCTAACATGTTTTCATCGAGGCAATAAATTAGTACAGTGTTTTCTTTCCGATAGTTCTTCAATCGTCAGTGTCACGTGACTCCCCCCACAACACACAACCAGCTGTTTCTAGATGTCAGTGTCAGTCTGCACTGCAATCAGCCGGTCGCAGTGACAGCTTGTTCTCTTGTTTTTAGCTGATATTCCTTCACATAGAGCCGAATCTACTATTTAAAGTGTTTTATTAATAAGTTATGTGTTGTGCTGTGCGTTATTGATGTGTTTTGATGTCGAAAGAGATTTACACATCGTTGAAATCGCAACTTAAAAGTAAAACCCATCTTGTGCGGACATGGGAGCTGTCTACGACTTTGAAATCACGTTTGAAAACTTGAATTATGCTCGATAAAGATGATGACAAGGCCAGAAACTCCTGGAGCCTGGAAGCAAGATGTGTTTCTGCCTCGTCGGTGACGCAGAAGTCAAAGGTAAGCAAAACCACAACCTCGGCGCACACGCGTTTGCCCGGCTCGTAGAGTTGTGTCAAAGTCCGTCAGCTGATTTCTAGTTCTTAGCCGTAAAACAAGCGCCAACTTCATGGCATTTGAAATTGAACGGTTGCTGCTGGGACTTGGACGAAAACGAAGCTGTGTTTGATTTAGTTGAATCAGAAAAGTGATCGGCTTGTGGATCAGAAGCCTGAGAGGAGACCATTGATTGGATGATCCCTTCTAGGCAAAGACGTATCGCTGCATCAGGGTCACAAACTTGCCGAAATTTCACACCCTTTCATTCACCGGCGCCATTAGACCAGTGCCATAGGGACAGTTGCCAAAACAGTGTGCCGTTAAGCACCAGAAATCTCAATAATCTAAAATTGAAATGTATAGAGGCGTTAACACGGAAATCTTGTGAAATGTTGCGGACAATTCACTTCGCGACTGTAAATACCTTGGGTACAGAATGGCAGCTAACGCTTGCAGAACCGGATTATAATCTGCTAATCGAACGACTACCTCTCGATGAAATGCTATCACGCAGTGACCTTCGATCGGCGGCAAACTTAAAGTAAATACTTGCCAAAAACAGAATCACGGAGCACCGAATTGCTTGGCTGATAATTTGCGTGTCTGCAAATTTGCGGAAAACTGATTACTTTCGAATTAAGTGCGAGTGTTTGTTTTGCATACAAATGTTTCTCTTTAATTTTGATAGCGCATCGTATTGAGCCCACTGATCTCTATAACATGGATAGCGCATCGTATTGAGCCCACTGATCACATCAACATGGATAGCGCATGGCATTGAGCCCACTGATCTCTATAACATGGATAGCGCATCGTATTGAGCCCACTGATCTCTATAACATGGATAGTGCATCGTATTGAGCCCACTGATCACATCAACATGGATAGCGCATGGCATTGAGCCCACTGATCTCTATAACATGGATAGCGCATCGTATTGAGCCCACTGATCTCTATAACATGGATAGTGCATCGTATTGAGCCCACTGATCTCTATAACATGGATAGCGCATCGTATTGAGCCCACTGATCACATCAACATGGATAGCGCATGGCATTGAGCCCACTGATCTCTATAACATGGATAGCGCATCGTATTGAGCCCACTGATCTCTATAACATGGATAGTGCATTGTATTGAGCCCACTGATCTCTATAACATGGATAGCGCATCGTATTGAGCCCACTGATCTCTATGACATGGATAGCGCATCGTATTGAGCCCACTGATCTCAATAACATGGATAGCGCATCGTATTGAGCCCACTGATCTCCATAACATGGATAGCGCATCGTATTGAGCCCACTGATCTCTATAACATGGATAGCACATCGTATTGAACCCACTGATCTCTATAACATGGATAGCGCATCGTATTGAGCCCACTGATCTCTATGACATGGATAGCGCATCGTATTGAGCCCACTGATCTCCATAACATGGATAGCGCATCGTATTGAGCCCACTGATCTCTATAACATGGATAGCACATCGTATTGAGCCCACTGATCTCTATAACATGGATAGCGCATCGTATTGAGCCCACTGATCTCTATAACATGGATAGCGCATCGTATTTAGCCCACTGATCTCTATAACATGGATAGCGCATCGTATTGAGCCCACTGATCTCTATAACATGGATAGCGCATCGTATTGAGCCCACTTATCTCTATAACATGAATAGCGCATCGTATTGAGCCCACTGATCTCTATAACATGGATAGCGCATCGTATTGAGCCCACTTATCTCTATAACATGAATAGCGCATAGTATTGAGCCCACTGATCTCTATAACATGGATAGCGCATCGTATTGAGCCCACTGATCTCTATAACATGGATAGCGCATCGTATTGAGCCCACTGATCTCAATAACATGGATAGCGCATCGTATTGAGCCCACTGATCTCCATAACATGGATAGCGCATCGTATTGAGCCTTTGATCTCTATAACATGGATAGCACATCGTATTGAGCCCACTGATCTCTATAACATGGATAGCGTATCGTATTGAGCCCACTGATCTCTATAACATGGATAGCGCATCGTATTGAGCCCACTGATCTCTATAACATGGATAGCGCATCGTATTGAGCCCACTGATCTCTATAACATGGATAGCGCATCGTATTGAGCCCACTTATCTCTATAACATGGATAGCGCATCGTATTGAGCCCACTTATCTCTATAACATGAATAGCGCATCGTATTGAGCCCACTGATCTCTATAACATGGAAAGCGCATCGTATTGAGCCCACTGATCTCTTTAACATGGATAGCGCATCGTATTGAGCCACTGATCTCTATAACATGGATAGCGCATCATATTGAGCCCACTGATCTCTATAACATGGATAGCGCATCGTATTGAGCCCACTGATCTCAATAACATGGATAGCGCATCGTCTTGAGCCCACTGATATCTATAACATGGATAGCGCATCGTATTGAGCCCACTGATCTCCATAACATGGAAAGCGCATCGTATTGAGCCCACTGATCTCTATAACATGGATAGCGCATCGCATTGAGCCCACTGATTTCTATAACATGGATAGCGCATCGTATTGAGCCCACTGATCCCTATATCATGAATAGCGCATCGTATTGAGCCCACTGATCTCTATAACATGGATAGCGCATCGTATTGCGCCCACTTATCTCTATAACATGGATAGCGCATCGTATTGAGCCCACTGATCTCTATGACATGGATAGCGCATCGTATTGAGCCCACTGATCTCTATAACATGGATAGCGCATCGTATTGAGCCCACTGATCTCTATAACATGGATAGCGCATCGTATTGAGCCCACTGATCTCTATAACATGGATAGCGCATCGTATTGAGCCCACTGATCTCTATAACATGGATAGCGCATCGTATTGAGCCCACTGATCACATCAACATGGATAGCGCATGGCATTGAGCCCACTGATCTCTATAACATGGATAGCGCATCGTATTGAGCCCACTGATCTCTATAACATGGATAGTGCATCGTATTGAGCCCACTGATCACATCAACATGGATAGCGCATGGCATTGAGCCCACTGATCTCTATAACATGGAAAGCACATCGTATTGAACCCACTGATCTCTATAACATGGATAGCGCATCGTATTGAGCCCACTGATCTCTATGACATGGATAGCGCATCGTATTGAGCCCACTGATCTCCATAACATGGATAGCGCATCGTATTGAGCCCACTGATCTCTATAACATGGATAGCGCATCGTATTGAGCCCACTGATCTCTATAACATGGATAGTGCATTGTATTGAGCCCACTGATCTCTATAACATGGATAGCGCATCGTATTGAGCCCACTGATCTCTATGACATGGATAGCGCATCGTATTGAGCCCACTGATCTCTATAACATGGATAGCGCATCGTATTGAGCCCACTGATCTCTATAACATGGATAGCACATCGTATTGAGCCCACTGATCTCTATAACATGGATAGCGCATCGTATTGAGCCCACTGATCTCTATGACATGGGTAGCGCATCGTATTGAGCCCACTGATCTCCATAACATGGATAGCGCATCGTATTGAGTTCACTGATCTCTATAACATGGATAGCACATCGTATTGAGCCCACTGATCTCTATAACATGGATAGCGCATCGTATTGAGCCCACTGATATCTATAACATGGATAGCGCATCGTATTGAGCCCACTGATCTCTATAACATGGATAGCGCATCGTATTGAGCCCACTGATCTCTATAACATGGATAGCGCATCGTATTGAGCCCACTTATCTCTATAACATGGATAGCGCATCGTATTGAGCCCACTTATCTCTATAACATGAATAGCGCATCGTATTGAGCCCACTGATCTCTATAACATGGATAGCGCATCGTATTGAGCCCACTTACCTCTATAACATGAATAGCGCATCGTATTGAGCCCACTGATCTCTATAACATGGATAGCGCATCGTATTGAGCCCACTGATCTCTATAACATGGATAGCGCATCGTATTGAGCCCACTGATCTCAATAACATGGATAGCGCATCGTATTGAGCCCACTGATCTCCATAACATGGATAGCGCATCGTATTGAGCCCACTGATCTCTATAACATGGATAGCACATCGTATTGAGCCCACTGATCTCTATAACATGGATAGCGTATCGTATTGAGCCCACTGATCTCTATAACATGGATAGCGCATCGTATTGAGCCCACTGATCTCTATAACATGGATAGCGCATCGTATTGAGCCCACTGATCACATCAACATGGATAGCGCATGGCATTGAGCCCACTGATCTCTATAACATGGATAGCGCATCGTATTGAGCCCACTGATCTCTATAACATGGATAGTGCAATGTATTGAGCCCACTGATCTCTATAACATGGATAGCGCATCGTATTGAGCCCACTGATCTCTATGACATGGATAGCGCATCGTATTGAGCCCACTGATCTCAATAACATGGATAGCGCATCGTATTGAGCCCACTGATCTCCATAACATGGATAGCGCATCGTATTGAGCCCACTGATCTCTATAACATGGATAGCACATCGTATTGAACCCACTGATCTCTATAACATGGATAGCGCATCGTATTGAGCCCACTGATCTCTATGACATGGATAGCGCATCGTATTGAGCCCACTGATCTCCATAACATGAATAGCGCATCGTATTGAGCCCACTGATCTCTATAACATGGATAGCGCATCGTATTGAGCCCACTTATCTCTATAACATGGAAAGCGCATCGTATTGAGCCCACTGATCTCTATAACATGGATAGCGCATCGTATTGAGCCCACTGATCTCTATAACATGGATAGCGCATCGTATTGAGCCCACTGATCTCTATAACATGGATAGCGCATCGTATTGAGCCCACTGATCTCTATAACATGGATAGCGCATCGTATTGAGCCCACTGATCTCTATAACATGGATAGCGCATCGTATTGAGCCCACTGATCACATCAACATGGATAGCGCATGGCATTGAGCCCACTGATCTCTATAACATGGATAGCGCATCGTATTGAGCCCACTGATCTCTATAACATGGATAGTGCATCGTATTGAGCCCACTGATCACATCAACATGGATAGCGCATGGCATTGAGCCCACTGATCTCTATAACATGGATAGCGCATCGTATTGAGCCCACTGATCTCTATAACATGGATAGTGCATCGTATTGAGCCCACTGATCTCTATAACATGGATAGCGCATCGTATTGAGCCCACTGATCACATCAACATGGATAGCGCATGGCATTGAGCCCACTGATCTCTATAACATGGATAGCGCATCGTATTGAGCCCACTGATCTCTATAACATGGATAGTGCATTGTATTGAGCCCACTGATCTCTATAACATGGATAGCGCATCGTATTGAGCCCACTGATCTCTATGACATGGATAGCGCATCGTATTGAGCCCACTGATCTCAATAACATGGATAGTGCATCGTATTGAGCCCACTGATCTCCATAACATGGATAGCGCATCGTATTGAGCCCACTGATCTCTATAACATGGATAGCACATCGTATTGAGCCCACTGATCTCTATAACATGGATAGCGCATCGTATTGAGCCCACTGATCTCTATGACATGGATAGCGCATCGTATTGAGCCCACTGATCTCTATAACATGGATAGCGCATCGTATTGAGCCCACTGATCTCTATAACATGGATAGCGCATCGTATTGAGCCCACTGATCTCTATAACATGGATAGCGCATCGTATTGAGCCCACTGATCTCTATAACATGGATAGCGCATCGTATTGAGCCCACTTATCTCTATAACATGGATAGCGCATCGTATTGAGCCCACTTATCTCTATAACATGAATAGCGCATCGTATTGAGCCCACTGATCTCTATAACATGGATAGCGCATCGTATTGAGCCCACTTATCTCTATAACATGAATAGCGCATCGTATTGAGCCCACTGATCTCTATAACATGGATAGCGCATCGTATTGAGCCCACTGATCTCTATAACATGGATAGCGCATCGTATTGAGCCCACTGATCTCAATAACATGGATAGCGCATCGTATTGAGCCCACTGATCTCCATAACATGGATAGCGCATCGTATTGAGCCCACTGATCTCTATAACATGGATAGCACATCGTATTGAGCCCACTGATCTCTATAACATGGATAGCGTATCGTATTGAGCCCACTGATCTCTATAACATGGATAGCGCATCGTATTGAGCCCACTGATCTCTATAACATGGATAGCGCATCGTATTGAGCCCACTGATCACATCAACATGGATAGAACATGGCATTGAGCCCACTGATCTCTATAACATGGATAGCGCATCGTATTGAGCCCACTGATCTCTATAACATGGATAGTGCATTGTATTGAGCCCACTGATCTCTATAACATGGATAGCGCATCGTATTGAGCCCACTGATCTCTATGACATGGATAGCGCATCGTATTGAGCCCACTGATCTCAATAACATGGATAGCGCATCGTATTGAGCCCACTGATCTCCATAACATGGATAGCGCATCGTATTGAGCCCACTGATCTCTATAACATGGATAGCACATCGTATTGAACCCACTGATCTCTATAACATGGATAGCGCATCGTATTGAGCCCACTGATCTCTATGACATGGATAGCGCATCGTATTGAGCCCACTGATCTCCATAACATGGATAGCGCATCGTATTGAGCCCACTGATCTCTATAACATGGATAGCACATCGTATTGAGCCCACTGATCTCTATAACATGGATAGCGCATCGTATTGAGCCCACTGATCTCTATAACATGGATAGCGCATCGTATTGAGCCCACTTATCTCTATAACATGACTAGCGCATCGTATTGAGCCCACTGATCTCTATAACATGGATAGCGCATCGTATTGAGCCCACTTATCTCTATAACATGAATAGCGCATAGTATTGAGCCCACTGATCTCTATAACATGGATAGCGCATCGTATTGAGCCCACTGATCTCTATAACATGGATAGCGCATCGTATTGAGCCCACTGATCTCTATAACATGGATAGCGCATCGTATTGAGCCCACTGATCTCAATAACATGGATAGCGCATCGTATTGAGCCCACTGATCTCCATAACATGGATAGCGCATCGTATTGAGCCTACTGATCTCTATAACATGGATAGCACATCGTATTGAGCCCACTGATCTCTATAACATGGATAGCGTATCGTATTGAGCCCACTGATCTCTATAACATGGATAGCGCATCGTATTGAGCCCACTGATCTCTATAACATGGATAGCGCATCGTATTGAGCCCACTGATCTCTATAACATGGATAGCGCATCGTATTGAGCCCACTTATCTCTATAACATGGATAGCGCATCGTATTGAGCCCACTTATCTCTATAACATGAATAGCGCATCGTATTGAGCCCACTGATCTCTATAACATGGAAAGCGCATCGTATTGAGCCCACTGATCTCTTTAACATGGATAGCGCATCGTATTGAGCCACTGATCTCTATGACATGGATAGCGCATCATATTGAGCCCACTGATCTCTATAACATGGATAGCGCATCGTATTGAGCCCACTGATCTCAATAACATGGATAGCGCATCGTCTTGAGCCCACTGATATCTATAACATGGATAGCGCATCGTATTGAGCCCACTGATCACATCAACATGGATAGCGCATGGCATTGAGCCCACTGATCTCTATAACATGGATAGCGCATCGTATTGAGCCCACTGATCTCTAAAACATGGATAGTGCATCGTATTGAGCCCACTGATCTCTATAACATGGATAGCGCATCGTATTGAGCCCACTGATCACATCAACATAAATAGCGCATGGCATTGAGCCCACTGATCTCTATAACATGGATAGCGCATCGTATTGAGCCCACTGATCTCTATAACATGGATAGTGCATTGTATTGAGCCCACTGATCTCTATAACATGGATAGCGCATCGTATTGAGCCCACTGATCTCTATGACATGGATAGCGCATCGTATTGAGCCCACTGATCTCAATAACATGGATAGCGCATCGTATTGAGCCCACTGATCTCCATAACATGGATAGCGCATCGTATTGAGCCCACTGATCTCTATAACATGGAAAGCACATCGTATTGAGCCCACTGATCTCTATAACATGGATAGCGCATCGTATTGAGCCCACTGATCTCTATGACATGGATAGCGCATCGTATTGAGCCCACTGATCTCCATAACATGGATAGCGCATCGTATTGAGTTCACTGATCTCTATAACATGGATAGCACATCGTATTGAGCCCACTGATCTCTATAACATGGATAGCGCATCGTATTGAGCCCACTGATCTCTATAACATGGATAGCGCATCGTATTGAGCCCACTGATCTCTAAAAAATGGATAGCGCATCGTATTGAGCCCACTTATCTCTTTAACATGGATAGCGCATCGTATTGAGCCCACTTATCTCTATAACATGAATAGCGCATCGTATTGAGCCCACTGATCTCTATAACATGGATAGCGCATCGTATTGAGCCCACTTATCTCTATAACATGAATAGCGCATCGTATTGAGCCCATTGATCTCTATAACATGGAAAGCGCATCGTATTGAGCCCACTGATCTCTATAACATGGATAGCGCATCGTATTGAGCCCACTGATCTCAATAACATGGATAGCGCATCGTATTGAGCCCACTGATCTCCATAACATGGATAGCGCATCGTATTGAGCCCACTGATCTCTATAACATGGATAGCACATCGTATTGAGCCCACTGATCTCTATAACATGGATAGCGTATCGTATTGAGCCCACTGATCTCTATAACCTGGATAGCGCATCGTATTGAGCCCACTGATCTCTATAACATGGATAGCGCATCGTAATGAGCCCACTGATCTCTTTAACATGGATAGCGCATCGTATTGAGCCCACTGATCTCTATAACATGGATAGCACATCGTATTGAGCCCACTGATATCTATAACATGAATAGCGCATCGTATTGAGCCCACTGATCTCTATAACATGGAAAGCGCATCGTATTGAGCCCACTTATCTCTATAACATGAAAAGCGCATCGTATTGAGCCCACTTATCTCTATAACATGGATAGCGCATCGTATTGAGCCCACTTATCTCTATAACATGAATAGCGCATCGTATTGAGCCCACTGATCTCTATAACATGGAAAGCGCATCGTATTGAGCCCACTGATCTCTTTAACATGGATAGCGCATCGTATTGAGCCACTGATCTCTATAACATGGATAGCGCATCATATTGAGCCCACTGATCTCTATAACATGGATAGCGCATCGTATTGAGCCCACTGATCTCAATAACATGGATAGCGCATCGTCTTGAGCCCACTGATATCTATAACATGGATAGCGCATCGTATTGAGCCCACTGATCTCCATAACATGGAAAGCGCATCGTATTGAGCCCACTGATCTCCATAACATGGAAAGCGCATCGTATTGAGCCCACTGATCTCTATAACATGGATAGCGCATCGCATTGAGCCCACTGATTTCTATAACATGGATAGCGCATCGTATTGAGCCCACTGATCCCTATATCATGAATAGCGCATCGTATTGAGCCCACTGATCTCTATAACATGGATAGCGCATCGTATTGAGCCCACTTATCTCTATAACATGGATAGCGCATCGTATTGAGCCCACTGATCTCTATAACATGGATAGCGCATCGTATTGAGCCCACTGATCTCTATAACATGGATAGCGCATCGTATTGAGCCCACTGATCTCTATAACATGGATAGCGCATCGTATTGAGCCCACTGATCTCTATTACATGGATAGCGCATCGTATTGAGCCCACTGATCTCTATAACATGGATAGCGCATCGTATTGAGCCCACTGATCTCTATAACATGGATAGCGCATCGTATTGAGCCCACTGATCTCAATAACATGGAAAGCGCATCGTATTGAGCCCACTGATCTCCATAACATGGATAGCGCATCGTATTGAGCCCACTGATCTCTATAACATGGATAGCACATCGTATTGAGCCCACTGATCTCTATAACATGGATAGCGTATCGTATTGAGCCCACTGATCTCTATAACATGGATAGCGCATCGTATTGAGCCCACTGATCTCTATAACATGGATAGCGCATCGTATTGAGCCCACTGATCTCTATAACATGGATAGCGCATCGTATTGAGCCCACTGATCTCTATAACATGGATAGCGCATCGTATTGAGCCCACTGATCTCAATAACATGGATAGCGCATCGTCTTGAGCCCACTGATATCTATAACATGGATAGCGCATCGTATTGAGCCCACTGATCTCCATAACATGGAAAGCGCATCGTATTGAGCCCACTGATCTCTATAACATGGATAGCGCATCGCATTGAGCCCACTGATTTCTATAACATGGATAGCGCATCGTATTGAGCCCACTGATCCCTATAACATGAATAGCGCATCGTATTGAGCCCACTGATCTCTATAACATGGATAGCGCATCGTATTGAGCCCACTTATCTCTATAACATGGATAGCGCATCGTATTGAGCCCACTGATCTCTATAACATGGATAGCGCATCGTATTAAGCCCACTGATCTCTATAACATGGATAGCGCATCGTATTGAGCCCACTGATCTCTATAACATGGATAGCGCATCGTATTGAGCCCACTGATCTCTATAACATGGATAGCGCATCGTATTGAGCCCACTGAACTCTATAACATGGATAGCGCATCGTATTGAGCCCACTGATCTCTATAACATGGATAGCGCATCGTATTGAGCCCACTGATCTCTATAACATGGATAGCGCATCGTATTGAGCCCACTGATCTCTATAACATGGATAGCGCATCGTATTGAGCCTACTGATCTCTATAACATGGATAGCGCATCGTATTGAGCCCACTGATCTCTATAACATGGATAGCGCATCGTATTGAGCCCACTGATCTCTATAACATGGATAGCGCATCGTATTGAGCCCACTGATCTCTATAACATGGATAGCGCATCGTATTGAGCCCACTGATCTCCATAACATGAATAGCGCATCGTATTGAGCCCACTGATCTCCATAACATGAATAGCGCATCGTATTGAGCCCACTGATCTCCATAACATGAAAAGCGCATCGTTTTGAGCCCACTGATCTCTATAACATGGATAGCGCATCGTATTGAGCCCACTGATCTCTATAACATGGAAAGCGCATCGTATTGAGCCCACTGATCTCTATAACATGGATAGCGCATCGTATTGAGCCCACTGATCTCTATAACATGGATAGCGCATCGTATTGAGCCCACTGATCTCTATAACATGGATAGCGCATCGTATTGAGCCCACTGATCTCTATAACATGGATAGCGCATCGTATTGAGCCCACTGATCTCTATAACATGGAAAGCGCATCGTATTGAGCCCACTTATCTCTATAACATGGATAGCACATCGTATTGAGCCCACTGATCTCTATAACATGGATAGCGCATCGTATTGAGCCCACTGATCTCCATAACATGGATAGCGCATCGTATTGAGCCCACTGATCTCTATAACATGGATAGCACATCGTATTGAGCCCACTGATCTCTATAACATGGATAGCGCATCGTATTGAGCCCACTGATCTCTATAACATGGAAAGCGCATCGTATTGAGCCCACTGATCTCTATAACATGGATAGCGCATCGTATTGAGCCCACTGATCTCTATAACATGGATAGCGCATCGTATTGAGCCCACTGATCTCTATAACATGGATAGCGCATCGTATTGAGCCCACTGATCTCTATAACATGGATAGCGCATCGTATTGAGCCCACTGATCTCTATAACATGGATAGCGCATCGTATTGAGCCCACTTATCTCTATAACATGGATAGCACATCGTATTGAGCCCACTGATCTCTATAACATGGATAGCGCATCGTATTGAGCCCACTGATCTCTATAACATGGATAGCGCATCGTATTGAGCCCACTGATCTCTATAACATGGATAGCGCATCGTATTGAGCCCACTTATCTCTATAACATGGATAGCACATCGTATTGAGCCCACTGATCTCTATAACATGGATAGCGCATCGTATTGAGCCCACTGATCTCTATAACATGGAAAGCGCATCGTATTGAGCCCACTGATCTCTATAACATGGATAGCGCATCGTATTGAGCCCACTGATCTCTATAACATGGATAGCGCATCGTATTGAGCCCACTGATCTCTATAACATGGATAGCGCATCGTATTGAGCCAATGTCAAAGAAAGTGAAGTAAGATTTTCTCCATCTTGATCGCCCTAAGAACGGCAGACGCTGATTCCTCCTGTTCGTGCGATTAAAAGACACGCACTATGGCATGTATGATTTAATGTCCCTCGAATATGATTAATTCAAAAAATTTGACAGCTAAGATGTTAGCCATGATTTTAATTTTCATAAACATAGTATATTTATAAACTGAGCTATCTTTTCAGGCCATGATTTCAATCAGAATACCTCGACAGACTCTATTAATAACACAAACACCAACTAAATATAAAGAGACCGAATATAATTACAGAAAACTCTCGCGAAATCACAACGAATTAACATTGGTTTGAAACAGACAGCTAGTTGGTACCGAAAGCACCGCAATAAGTAATCTAAGTGTCACCGTACGAAGCGCAATCCATGCTTTAGAGATCAGCGAAGCGACTCGATGCTCCCCTTTAAGCTGCGGCTGCCAGCTGCCGTTTAACGTCATCGTATCGATTTCCTGGCTGACCCAGTTCCTGACCTGCGCAATGGACAAGGTCGGGTAGAGTAGTCTCGAAACGAAGACAGCTGATGGCTCCGTCTAGTTCGCAGAGGGAGCCACAGATGGCATGGCTGTCGTTGTCAAGGTGCAGAGCAACGTTTTCCTGGAATGTTTTTTGCTAGGAATTGATTGCTGATGTTTAACGACGCACTGTTTTGACAACTGGTCCTGTGGCACTGGTCTAACGGCGTCGGTGAGTGAAAGGGTGATGACGAACCTAACCTATGCCTAGAAGGGAGGAGGGGAAACCCGGTGCCGGCACCTAGCCTACTCCTGTCGAAAAGCACCGAGGGGACCACCGGCTTTACGTCACTTCCGAAGGACGGTACAACTCGAACAACAGGATTCCTCCGCTTATCTGTGCTGTCGAGAGTTTGGCAAGGCGAGTGAAGTTGTCGTACTAACTTCAAACCCTCCAACCTCTCTACCGAACAGAACTGATCATGGTGGTCACCCATCCAACGGCGCGATGTTACTTAACTTCAGTGATTTCACGAGAGCCGGTGTTTCCAACGTTGCCGAACCGTTGAGGAATAGGTGGGGTAAATGGATAAGTTTTACTGATGTGTTCTGATGCCCCCTGGACATCATCTGAATAGTCTTAGTGAGCTGCATTCAGCATTGGTTGGCTTCTGGATGTCGGAAAGGGATCTAGGAATGTGGTATATTGGATACGGTAGGTAAAATAATAATAACGACCAATTATAATAAACATAGCAGAGATTTAATTGTCATTGTCAGTTTCTTGAGACACATTCCTAAAGAATTACAATATTTTTAATTAGCTGTAATTATAACTAGTTGTAAGTCAAATACGCAAATCTGATGAAATTTGCACCAATTTTTTTTACACAAAGGCTTCGCCGAACGCTACCTGTGGACGCGTTGTTGGATGAGCGTATTTCTTTGTATGCCGGTATATATAGTGATATACGATAGTGTATACCAGCCCAGATTTTGGTCTTCCAAAGTTCACTGGTAACAATTACAGGCATTATAAATGAAGCGTGACACAAAAGCTATTCTGCAAATTTCATCAAAATCAGCTTGGTATTTTAGCCAGTAGAGTAAAAACAAGCAGCAAAATGATGTTGAAAAATCTGTAAATTTTCGTAAATTTGGTTTTTTTAGAAAAGTTTCAAAGCAATCAAGCTAATACGTAGAGTGATGAATTCACTGCAACTTGAATTTGTACCCAGAGATTCAAAGATTCAAGCATTATTACAATTAGTACCTCTGGTGAAAGCCGATCGAATCCAGAGGCAAATAATTTTCGGCCAAGCAAAATCAGTACCTAGCTGTCAAACTTTGTCCAGCCTAGACGACAGATGGAGTTTTCGATAATTTTCATAAAAAAACCATTTCAAATCGCAGCGCGCAAGTCCCGGAAAGAACAGAACGCTACTTTTTCCCCGCGTTTTCATCGCGTTTTCGCAATTTCTATAGCGATTTCCGCCGTCAAAGTTACATAGTGACATCCATGAGTACAATAGTATCGTGGCAACCGAATTTAAGGATTTTATATAAGGTAGATAAGATAGGATAGATAAGATAGGTGGATAACTAATGGCAAGATAAAGAAGTCCATTTGTCATACAATTCACAATATTTGTTTAAGCCCACACCACACTATTGAACGGGACTTTTCGAAACTTAGATGAACTTAAACTGAAAAATGTGCTATGCACTAATTACTGAAAGTACGACTAGGTAAACGATTAGTAGGGCCTACACTCGTTGCAGGATGAGCGAGCCGTAATCTCCCAGAGGAAATCCAAACGGAAAACATTTGACAATCATATTGTTGAAAACGGTGCTTTAATGATCAAGTATTTTTTTTTATCATTAAGTCATTTTATTTTTCTGATTAGCAAAATACTTCATGCACGAATTTGAAACTTAGGCAATTCGTTTAACTTGTTATCAAATATATTCAATACAAATTTGGTCCGGATCGGTTAATTAGTTACGAAGCTAGAACCAAAAAACTGAAAAATTTACGGGTTTTTGCTCATAAAAACAAAATGGCTGAACAGATTTTGCTCAAAAACTATACAGCACCTCGCTGAGTCACCACGAACGTTTTTGCCAAATTTCGTAACGATCTGTGACCTTTAAGTAGGGCTGCTCGTTTTTGTTACAAACAAAAAAAAATAAAATCCAAATGCTTTTTTTTCCCCTATGTTGTTAAATTGAAGGATTTCGCTCGCTTCGCTCGCTCATCCAATTAACAGTAAGCTCCTAATCACTACCTAACTTTGTGTAAACGCTTTCAAGGGAATAATTAGAATCTGTTGCATATCATGGCAAAGGTACGTTCTCGCAACACCTAATCGTGTAACGCCTAAAAAAGAATGCCACCTTTTCGACGGTCAACCGCGGTCAGAGCAACCCTTCCGAGCAAGCCACCACTTGCTACCTGATTCCTGCCTGATGAGATGTGAAACGTCGAATCTCTAACTGCGTGCTAATTTCACCCACGCAACACTGTGCCAGCGATGTCTGCCGGCGATACCAACACGTCGAATGGCAATAATCGCAATCAAATCGTTTTGTTGGCAATAAATGCGTTTCAATGCGTCATCGAGTGTTTCGTCGAGCGAGGGCAACGCTTCCGTGATTGCAGGCGATACCAACACGACTCTGCAAACTACGCTGCTTGCTTGGTTTGGTTCTTATCCTACACACACTTTAAAATCAAAATACAAAGTTCAAAACGGAATTAACGAAATTAAACGGATTATATTATTATCTTGGATACTGATTCTCCATACCAAAAAAACAATTAAATGGATCTAATACGTGATTCGTTCAGGAGTGTGGTTGCTGTGATTGTGAACTTGTTGATTGGTTCATTTGAATTCTCTGAGCACCGTCAGGTAGGAGTAAGCAGAGTTCATCACCTGGAAAGCGTCAAACACAGAACAATGTCACGGGTGATAACCAATGGAAACAATGTTTAAAATACACGGATGGAATTCGCAAGAGAGAGCACTAAATGCTGCCGACTGCTTGATGATGGATATCGACGGTCGTTGGGAGTAAAGCTTTCCACTGAACTCACTACATCCCTGAAATTATATTCAGAATGTAAATTCGAAAAATGCCAACACACGTGGAAAAAAGGTCAGTTCCTCAATAAACCCGATGCCAGTCATCTCAGGGGTTCCTGGGCAAGCCGCTTGGGAAAGTAAAAAACTTTAAAATTCCCAAATATAGTATACGAAAATATTCTGGACTGTCCTCTGCCAGATAAACGGGCGATTTGGACTTGAATCAAAGAGAGAAAATATTTTTCTGATTGAGTTTGGTACTTTCACTGATTTTAAATGGTATGCTCGTGTTATAACTCTCCGAGATGGAAAAGTATTTCTTTCAAACTTAATACAAGAACTTTGTGACAGGTATTTCGCCAGCCTGCAAGCCATGCAACGTTCCTGACTACTTATATCTTAATTACAAAATCGGGCCATATCTTCTTTCAGAATCTAAAGAGCTGTGGGCCACCGACTGGCGATGCACACGACGGGCTGGCGATCCGTCGAATCGGATACAAGAAATCCTCGTTATGTACAAGTTACGATACGTGTGTGTAACTTTCAACTACAAGGTCCTAGTGCGTAGCAACCATCGCGTGAACCTACGCTGCGGAAGGTGCTGAGCGAGATGGGGACGAAGCCTGCAGCCAGGATGACCTGTGGCTTGTTGGCAGCCGAGATCAGGATCAGCATCGACTTCTTGAAGCTTTGCGTAGCTCCCGTCCAGTCGCAAGCAAAGACAGCATCGTTCAGCAGTCCGGCCTGCAAACACGATGTGTGTGTCATTCAGGCCTGCAAAGATCTCAGAATCAGAGATCTCAGATCTCAGATCTCAGATCTGAGATCTCAGATCTCAGATCAAAGATCTCATAGTCCTGAATCTATCTCCATGGAGCCCAACAACTCAAATAAACTTAATATCAATTCCACAGTTGGTCGTCCGTATAGCACAATTGGTTAGTGCAGTGTCCCGGATAGACAAAGATCCGGGTTCGAGTCCCGGTACGGATGCAAATTTTGGAATTGATATTTCGTTTCTAATAATCATCATCTCAGAAACAATTTGCATATTTGCTTTTTCACGGTTTTGTGCGGAAACTGCACTTTAAAACTCTAAAACTGCGCGCGGCTTGTTTGTCAGGAATTGTGTTCAGGAATTGTGTTTTATATTTTTCTCAAAAAGCACGGAAATTTTCATTTTGATTCGGGATGTCCGATTGGACCTGCACCCTTAAACGTTGCAAGATGGCCCATACTGCCATTTAATCCATGGTTCTATGAAGAAAAAACAATTTCTTTCATCCATCGCGCAAATACAAGGCAGGAAAGTGGAAAGCGTGAAATCTTACTTCTTCTGTAATCTTTTCCGACAGGAAGCTGATCAGAGCCAGCAGGGAGTAGAAGTTGAGGCTGACCATAAATATATAAATTGTACTACTGCTGGAGCCATCGGTTTTCTGTAAGAAAACAGCGGAAAATTAACGCTGCATTTAAAAGCAAACTATTTTATTAAAACAAACAAGTGGCTCCGCCCATGCGGCCTCCGGCCGCTAACCACGCCAGGGGGCCCGCCCCCCTGGACCTCCCAGGTTGGTGGTGGGGGGAACTTCCCAGGTTGGTGGTGGGGGGAACTTCGCCCCCCAAACCCCCCCATTCGGCTATTTGGGGGGCGCCCCCCAAATACCCTCCAAGCCGGCCTCCGGCCGCACGCGCCTGCAGAGGGCTCCGCCCCCTGACATATGTGGAGGGATGGACGTCATTAGAGTGAAATCATGACAGGCAAATAGTTGGTCACCGTAGTATAATCCGACCACGGGGGTAAACTAACATCACTCAAACCTCATCTAACCGACCTAAAATTTGCGAAAATATAGGTGATAATAATAAATAGGCTATGCGAAAACTCATATAATCGTGTTTTGGATTAGCGTAATACTTACGCTCACCCTCAACGCGATTTTATTGCGTGTACGCAGAGCTTAGAGGCTTAAATGATCAATTTTAATTGTTCTGTGATACATTATCAGCCTTCTCAATGACATTCGATACCTCGAAATAACATGATGTAGCGTTGTGAAATTATCGGAATATTTCAAAACGTAAAAATCGATTTAAAGAAAAACTATTGAATCGATTTGCTTGAAATTGTATTCTTCTTTCTACGATTTATAATGCACTCAGTAAATTTTGTTACGTTCGGTTGAAAATAGTCGCTTAAGTTGCAAAAAACTGCAAAAACGCTTAAACAGTGACATAAAAGTGACATTATCAAGAAAACTGCTTAACGCACAGCAATGAAATTTGTACACAAACATTGAATCGTAAGGGTCAACATATCTAGAAAGTTTCGTCAAATCATTTTCAGATTCTTGGTCTCTAGAGTGCAAAACGTGTTTTGGAAAAAGTGAAAAATTTCGTAAAAACTTAATAACATAAAATTTACTCGTCTGATTTATTTCAAAATCGTGGCAAAACTAAGTTCAAAGAAAATAAAGGTTCACCGAAATTTTCATTAAAATCCCCTTTCGCTTTTGGCCTGTAGAGCGCGAAAAATCACACAAAAAAACATAAAAAAAAACATTCCGGATTTTTTTAGCAGTTAAGTAAAATTGAAGATTTCGCTTCACGCGCTACGCTCGTTAAGCTCATCAATGAAGGTTTTATGAAAAGACTCAGACACGCAGACGTCCCCCATCGATAAATCATACCAAATAATTAATTTAGAGCCGTTAAAAAAGATCCATGTTTACAGAAAGCTGATCAAAAATAGTTAAAAACCGTATTTTTTTATCGCACAGGTGCGTATTTAAGAAATCCTATCGGTTTCAGTTCCCCGAGTTGCCTGCTAAATGCAGATTTTTGTGAAGTTTCGTGGTCATTAGTACACAAATAAGTTAGATTTGTAGATGGCATGATAATAATCTGTTTGTGAAGTGAAGGCAGGGCACAGATTTACAGAGATAAAGATATCACAGGGCTTGTCGTAACAATTTCGGGTCGGCTGACAAAAAAAATGAATTGTATAAACAATTAACGTCTCGGAGGTCTAAATATAAGAAATGCCAATTCTGGGCCGGTGACCGTTGGGCTCGTCTAGCAGTCAAATCAATACATTACAGGGGAAACAATTTCGAGATGAAAATAATTTAACCAAGTGCCCCCCCACCCCCCCCCCCCCCCCCCCCACCCCCCCCAACATACACTAAACCAAACTTACCTGACCGTTTACTAACAAAGAAAAAATGTGATTCGTGGGCCATCCTGGCCAAGAAATTCAACTCGGCAAGAGGCCAGTGTCCTCGGTCGGTGCCCAACTTCAAATCAAAGCTGGACAATTTAAAGCTGAGGGCGAAGAAATCGCTTAAAAAAAAGTGTGGGCTAAGGGCGAAAATAGCGACGCAATTCTGTTTGTGCCTTTACCTCAGCCCTTCCTGGAGGAAATTGTAATAAGCTGTAATAATTTCGTACAAATCATTTGGTGTCCCTCATTTCTACCAGCCTTGACTCCTTGAGCGTGTTACAAATTATACCTTTGATATGAAAGAAATCAAACGATATACTATAAATAAATGGTTGTAAAGCTTGCGGTTCTGCTCTGATTGGATTGACTTTGACATCAAATGTCATTCGTTACGTAGTTATGGCCTGAGCCTAAGCAAATCGTGGGAAAGACGTTGATCCCCAGAGAGCGAATGTGATGACGAATCCAGCAACCAGCAACCAGCAAGCGATAACGGACAGAACTATGTGGTGGGGGGAGGAGACGCCGGCCAGATTGCAGGCTATAGCAACTGTTTTTTAAGTCGATAATGCAGCTCGGATTTTTTAACAAAATGACATGCAGCGCTCCCGGCGTAAGAAAGGTTGTGCTGCGGGTAGTATTTTTCGGCGAACGCGTAGCCCCATAAGAGTTGCTTCTCTTTACAACGTTGAACGACTCAAGGTTATGTGGAATAAGTATATTTTGCAGACCACGAACTGGACTGTTTCAACGCCTCAGTAGTATGCAATTTGAGGTGATTTGAAGTACTGCTTGGACGAAATGTTGAGATATAGGCGCAATATTTTCCCCCATGCAGCACTGGTCTTGTCCCACGGTTTGGGACAAATCGTTTGTCGGAGGGACATGGGACGAACATAATTGGATTCAGCTTGCTTCAATCACATTTTCCAGAGTTTTATTTCCTTTTCAAGTCTTACCCGTTTTTTTGGCGAAATATTTGACAAAATCAAAAAATTATATCTTTGACAGGGGCGTAAGAAGCAAAAACAAAAAGTTATCAGTAACCAAATAAAAGCATTTTACGATTAAATAAAAATACTAGACACCTTTTCCTTGACGGCTATTCATGAAACCTTGGAAAAAGGTGATACATAAAGTTTTGTGTTTCCACCAATTTTCTGGTCTCTTCTGCTCTCTGCTCGGGCGGCGGACAATTTGCCAGCGGACAATTTGCCAGTGAACCCTTGCGGTTCGAGGGGGTATTCAATCGCAGCCAGCTACCTGGAGCATCATCGCTTCGGGGAATTTCCCCAACAGAAGGAACAAGTACGCTGTTTGGATACCACGTCAAAAGTTACAGTAAAATGAAACATTATTTCATTGATGAGATTGACTAAAAGGCACTTGTGGATATAAAGATCATAGAGATAGTGGCCATGTTTGATTTTATTCAACTTCTGACATAAATTGGATATCTGGTCGTCGAGTCGATTCTTTCACATTTGGCAAATGATATTGGTACATGAACTTACTTATACCTCGAGTAGTATAAATGTGTATGAGATAATGATGTATAAATGCAATAGATGGTGCAAATGGCAACTTTTTTGTCTATGGAAGCGGATCGTTCTTCCAACGGCACGAAGGAAGCTGGTGTATGCGAAGTATGAACATAGAACTACTAAGATACCATGTCCCGACTCCCGGTAACGCGTACCTGTGTCTCTTGGACTCAGCACAAGTCCGTAAAATCTATAACTGTTGATATCTAGCATTTTACTGAAATTTTTGACATGATACCCAAGAAGCAGGGGGCAAGATTTTTGCCTGGCCACACGGTGCCTTCCGCGGTTTAATACCTGGCTGCCCACCCCTTCTGTCCGAAAGGGTAGCCTGGCAAATTGTCCGCTGGCAAATTGTCCTACACTCCTTCTGCTCAGTACTATATTGTTCTCAGGTGTGATAACAACTACTTAATATCAGGGACTGAAACCGAAACCGAAAACCGGTAAAAACCGTTATTTTTCAAAAACCGAAACCGAGACCGAAATAAAAACCGTTATTTATAAAAGAACAAAACCAAGAACAAACCGTTATTTCAATATCTTATTTTTTTATTTTTTTCGTTTTTTTTCGGTTTTTTCGTGCCTTCGTTCTGCTGAAAATTGTACGTCCTTATTTTCTTTTTCAAGCAAAAAAATGTTTTGGGGAGAAAATCACGCGTTGTCGAAATATACCTATCGCTTCGCTCATCAATAATCACACCAAACTTAAGAAACATATTAAACAAACTAGGGGCTCTGCCCCTGCGGCCTCCGGCCGCCAACCCACCCGGCGTGCTTTGGGGCTTCGCCCCAAAGCACCATCTGCTCGGAGCCCTCTTGCAGGGGGCTTCGCCCCCTGTCGGTTTTATTTGTTTCTTGAGTTAATTTGTTTTTTGGTAATTGGTCTTTGACCCTTCTGCCACGCCTGCCAAACACTTCATGTTTACCTACATATACACTGCTCAAATGCGAACTTATGGTTACTACTAATGATGGCAATATATTTTCGTGACTCAGGTACACAGAGGTCCACCATCAGTTGGTGACCCAGGAAAGGATAGTTTTCATGTGATGTCTTCCTTTCCTGACCCCACCCAACCTCCCAACCCAACCGTGTTGTATGTTTCCTGATGCCTTTCCTGCCTTTCGAGCGTAGTTTTTTGCCACTCCCCCCCCCCCCCCCCCCCCCAACTTATCCTACAATTCCTCACCCCACCCAACTTCCCAACCTGCCTCTGCGTATTATTTTAAAGCAAAAACATTGACTTTAGGACAGATGGGTTTTAGTGCATGTAATGTATAGGACATTTTTTCCCGTTTTCCTTTCCTGACCCAAACCAACCTCCCAACCCAACCGTGTTGTATGTTTCCTGATGCCTTTCCTGCCTTTCGTGCGTTTTTTTTTGCTACTCCCCTTGCCCAACAATTAGTGCCTTTCTGCATGTTCTCTGCCCACCTGTTCATTGTTGGGTGTTGCTTAAAGGAGGGGGGTTTCATTTCGTGACACAGATACACCGATGTCCACCATCGCTTGGTGTCGCCACAGCATGAGTTTTCACGTGCCGCTGCACGTGTTTCTTCTATGTTTTCCTTTCCTGCCCCAAAGTAACCTCCCAACCATGATTTTGCAGATTTTCCCCTCCCCCTCCCCCACCCCTCCACTAATCCTACCTTTCCTGACCCAACCCAACTTCCCAACCTTCCTCTGCGTAGAGCCCCCTTGCAGGGGGCTTCGCCCCCTGTAGGTTTTATTTGTTTCTTGTGTTGATTTGTTTTTCGGTAATTGGTATTTGACCCTTCTGCCACGCTTACCTAACACTTTGTGTTTACCTACATATACACTGCTCAAATGCGAACTTTAAAGTAATACTAATGATGGCTATATATTTTCATGACTCTGGTACTCATGCGTCCTCCATCAGTAGTTGATCCAAGAAAAGCGAGTGGTGTGGTGTCGCCGAAGCATGAGTTCTCACGTGTCGCTACACGTGTTTCTTCTATGACTTCCTTTCATGACCCAAACTAACCTCCCAACCATGGTTTTGCAGAGTTCCCCCCCCCCCCCCCCTCCACTAATCCTACCTTTCCTGACCCAACCCAACTTCCCAACCTTCCTCTGCGTAGGGCCCCCTTGCACGGGGCTTCGCCCCCTGTAGGTGATATTTGTTTCTTGTGTTGATTTGTTTTTCGGTAATTAGTCTTTGACCCTTCTGCCACGCTTACCTAACACTTCGTGTTTATCTACATATTCACTGCTCAAATGCGAACTTATGGGTACTACTAATGATGGCTATATGTTTTCGTGACTCAGGTTCACAGACGTCCACCATCAATTGGTTCAGGAATGGTTTTGCAGAATTCCTCACCCCCCCCCCCCCCCCCCCCCACCCACCAAAATCCTACCTTTCCTGACCCAACCCAACTTCAAGCCAGAGGCGATGAATTGCTTCGAATTTTGTCTCGACGTTGGACGAATTTCGGCCGCGTGAACCCCAATCAAGCCCTTTCGAGCCCTATCAAAGCCCTATCAAGCCCTGCTCAAATCGCTGCCTAAATATTGCAGCGCGCAAGTCCCCAGCGGCACAAACACAACGCAACTTGACCCACGCGTTTTCATCGCGTTTTCGCAATTTATATAAAGAATTACGCGGAGCCAAATTTAAGGATTTTAGTTAAGGTGGATGATGATTGAAGGTTGATGTTTACTATGTTTGCTGGATATTTGCTGCTTTTCGCGAACCAACGCGAAATTGGTGTCATAACGCGCAAAGTTGACCAATGTTCGCGAACTCTCGATACCGACGCCTTACGAAAACAAATCACAATATCGTCAGTAATTTTCAGATTCATTTTTAGTTTCAATTAAATGTGCTCAAAAAAAAAACTCAATGTGTATGATCAGTTGCGTAATCACGGGACTTCCCCGAAATGCGGCTGGCTGTAGCGAGCCCCCTCTCTCCATGATGATTTATATGCACTTGGTGGGGCCATGTGTTTTTGGACAAAGTACTTCAAAAACAGACCACAGCGCTCATCTAGCTGTCAGCGTTGAACGCAACGAAATAAGTTTAAGAAATTCATACATTTGACGGGAAATAATTTCAAGATGAGCGCAATTTTACCATGCTACCAACGGACATGCACTTTTTAATATCTTCCAAAATGCCCACACCGCAAGTCGGGAGTTTTTGCGAAAAGACCCCCCCCCCCCTCCCCCCACCACCAAAAAAGGGCCCAATTTCGGGCTGGCTAATTTTAAGTCGTGGATTTGTAATAAAAATAGATGCTCAAATTTGGTTGTTGAACCCCCCCCCCCCCCCCCAAAAAGGGCCCATTTCGGCCAAACCATAGCGAGACCCCATAAGTGAGGTGTAGAATGTTGGATCGAGTTCGATTTCAATGTTTCATATTGATAGGAGCATAATTGCTGAGTGTAGAGTCGCATGTTTTTGTTTTTGTGAAAAGACCCCCCCCTAAAAGGGCCCAATTTTGGGCTGGCGGATGTAAAATTATAGGTTTGAATTAAAAATGAACACTTTTACACGGGTACAAATTTTCAATTCTATGTGTCCAAATTTGACCGGTGAACCCCCCCAAAAAAGGGCCCATTTTGGCCAGATCGAAGCGAAACCTCAACAGTGAGTTGTATAATTTGTGATCGAGTGCGTTTCCAGAATTTCATAAGGTTAGGAAAATAACTGCCAAGTGTAATCGCAAGTTTTTGTTTCTGCTAAATGACCCCCTCAAAAGGGCCCAATTTTGGGCTGGCTGATTTGAAAATTTTAATTTGAATTGAAAATGGTCACTGCTACACGGGTATAAATTTTCAATCCTCCAAGTCCAAATTTGGTAGGTGAACCCCCCCAAAAAAGGGCCCATTTTGGTCAAACCGCAGCGAGACCCCCTCGTTGCACCCATTTATGATGTATCGAGTGCGTTTCCAAAATTTCATAAAAATAGGCCGAGAACTTTAGGCGTGCATAGACATGTCTGAAAGTGGTGAAAACATACCGAACCACAGGGATAATATTAGTATAGGGATTGATATGCAGTTGTGCTGATGTTTTTGGATCTATATCTTATCTGGTTAATTTTTTATTCGCATTCTTCCGACAATTTTTTTATGATTCTTATCTATTTTTACCTCGAGATTCAAGCGGTAGGTCTAGGTGCGATTACCTTCATATTCTTGTAGGCCTTAAGTCTTCTCCTCAAGCCCTAGATAATTAGTACGCTCATCTACAACGCGATTAGATTGAGCGTTCGCGAGGCCCTAGTTTTAAACATTGGTTTATTAACCAATGATAAAGGCGAACCATCATTATTACCCCAAGGTCACTTGTGAGAAGAATTCCTAGGCTATGCGAACACTCATATAATCGTGTTGTGGATGAGCGTAATATTTACGCTCACCCTCAACGCGATTATATTGCGTGTGCGCATAGCCTAGAGGCTTTTATGATCAATTTAACATGTCCAGCGATAATTTAGCAGCTTTCTCAATGACATTCGTTACTTGAAAATATCTTGATGTAGTCGTCGTGAAATTATTTGAATATTTCAAAACTTAAAAATTATTATTCGGTTTCTTGACTTATTTAAGAAGGGTTCATATGATTGCTAAGAGACCAAAGATTTCAATTCTGATATTTTAGATTTTTCTTAATTTTCGGTGGATTTCTATGACGAAAGAAGCTGTGAGATGATGAGATTTTTAAAAAACTCAATATTAATAAATGCAAAATTATACATTTTTTAATTCAATATCACGGCAATGAATACAGTAAGGTAAAGGTATTATATTTTCTCTAAGTGTGCAGAACTTGCTTATGTCGAATATTGATGGGAAGACTTTAACTTGTAAGCAGCAATTGTGTAAAATTACGTAATTCCGTGGCAATTATTCTGTCAATTTTGTTAAATTTTTAAGTGCCTCCTGTAATTTTAAGGTGGGTTTGTGCTGAAGTAACAAGTCGATTATTAAGCACCCACCTGCATCCAAGAAACCAGCAGCAACACACTTTGAAAAAGACAGATGGACAAATGGACGCTGAGGACGTTGTTCCAAAATGATTCAAATTTGTTGATGAATCTGAAAAGATTAATTGCTGGTCTTAGAGATCTATCTCTTCTGCAAATTCTGTTCAATTAGGCAACGATCTGAAATCTAAATCTTCTCGAAGCAAAGGTTGGAATGATCTTACTTCAAGATTTCACAGTGATGAGTAATACTTTCTGTGAGTAAAGCGTTCATCACCACATCGATTTCTTTATCTAATATTATTTTTTCCTGTTTCTTTCCTGTCGCATCATCCATGTCATTAGGATCTGTAAAAATATAAAAAGTTAGCAAATTACATTTCAGCCGGAAATCCATACATCAGGTTGACATATCTCAAAAATAGCACCATCAACTAAATATAAATATTTCAGATTATTTTGCATTCCTATATTAATACCAATAGCAATTTCATGTCTCGAATTTTTCTTGGCCGATAAAAACTTGGTAACAACTTCACTCTTGGCTGCTTCAACCGTGTTCATCTTGATTTTGTCGTCTGCTGACTTGACAGTTTCATGACGAACACCTGAACTTCGATCACAGACAGCCGGAGTTGGCCCTGGATTACTTGTCTTGGGTTTGGGCACAGTCTGTAGGGCAGTGATTTGGGGGATCTCCACTTCTTCAGCTGTTAATTCCACGTCAACGACACAAGAACCAATGATTTGCAGAGCTGTGGCCTCGGCGTCTGATCGCAGGTTTCTCATCTTGATGTTGAGCAACTTCAGCTGGGATATTGTGAGGACCAGCATGCTCAACATCAGCAGGTACGATGTTATCATTAGGGTGATAATTTGAAAAAAGCCTATTGCAGAAATCATAATTAAAAATTCGTAAGTTCCGTTGATTGAGAGGAAATCGATTGGAATCCAGATTCTGTAAAAAAAAAAAAAAAAATCACTAAGAGAGGCATGTAGAAAAAGCACAATATATATTTTTTACTAGTGGCTCCGCCCCTGCGGCCTCCGGCCGCCAACCCCGCAAGGGGGCTCCGCCCCCTGGACCCCCGAAGTTAGTTGGTGGGGGGCTTCGCCCCCCAAATGCCCTCCAGTGCGGCCTGCGTCCGCACACACCTGGAAGGGGTTTCGCCCCCTGACATGTGTGGAGGGGTGAACGTAATTAGAGTGAAATCATGACAGGCAAATAGTTGGTCACCGTAGTATCATCCGACTACATCAAAATTCAGACTTCATTTAACCGACCCGACCTAAAATTTGCAAAAATATAGGTAATCTTAATGGAGGTTTTATGAAAAGACTCGGACATGCAGACGTCCGCCATCGATAAATCATGCCAAATAATTAATTAAGAGCCGTTAAAAAAGATCCATGTTTACAGAAAGCTGATAATAACCGTGTTTTTTGTTGCATAGGTGCGTATTTAAGACATCCTATCGGTTTCAGTTCCTCGAGTTGCCTGCTAAATGCAGATTTTGTAAAGTTTTGTGATCATTAGTACACAGATAAGTTTGATTTGTAGATGGCTTGGGAAGGAATGATAATAATCTGTTTGTGAAGTAAGGCCCGGGCACAGATTTACAGATATATACATAGCACAGGGCTTGTCTTAACAATTGTGGGTCGGCTGACAAAAAAAAATGAATTGTATAGAAAATTAACGTCTCGGAAGTCAAAATTTAAGGAAAAGGGCCAATTTTGGGCCGGTGTCCATTGCGGCTCGTCTAGCAGTCATGACAGTAATTTTACCATATGCCCCCCACACCCACCCCACCCAGCCACTAATCCAACCTTTCCTGACCCTACCCAACTTCCAAACCCAATTGTGTTGCATGTTTCATTGTACCCTAACTTTTGACCAGGTACCCATCACGAAGCGTATTTCCTTGAAGGGTAGCCTGGCAAAGTGTCCCCTGGCAAAATGTCCGCCCAGACTTCCACTATCGATTATTGAGGGATTGTGTATAGTGATCGCGACAAATGCAAAATTTTGATATTGAAGGATTTTTTTATCATAATATGTTTACTGTGTTTGCTGTGTGTTTGCTGCCGATTCAAAATTTACATAGTTATTTTCGCGAACCAACGCAAAATTGGTGTTTTAACGCGCGAAGTTGACCAATGTTCGCGAACTCTCGCGACTTTGTCCCCGATACCGACGCATTACGAAAAAAAAATCACAATATCGTCTGTAATTTTCAGATTAATTTTTAGTTTCAATTCAATGTGTTAAAAAAAATACTCAGTGTTTATGATCAGTTGCGCAATCACGGGACTTCCCCGAAATGCGGCTGGCTGTAGCGAGCCCCCTCTCTCCACGATGATTTATATGCACTTGGTGGGGCCATGTGTTTTTTGCAGAAAGTAGGAGAGTCTCATGTTTTTGTTTTTGTGTAAAGATTCCCTCCCCCCCCAAAAAGGGCCCAATTTTGGGCTGGCGGATGTAAAATTATAGGTTTGAATTAAAAATGAACACTTTTACACGGGTACAAATTTTCAATTCTATGTGTCCAAATTTGACCGGTGAACCCCCCCGAAAAAGGGCCCATTTTGGCCAGACCGAAGCGAAACCTCAACAGTGAATTGTATAATGTGTGATCAAGTGCTTTTCCAGAATTTCATAAAGTTAGGAAAATAACTGCCAAGTGTAATCGCAAGTGTTTGTTTCTGCTAAATGACCCCCTCAAAAGGGCCCAATTTTGGGCTGGCTGCTTTGAAAATTTCAATTTGAATTGAAAATGGTCGCTGCTACACGGGTATAAATTTTCAATCCTCCAAGTCCAAATTTGGTAGGTGAACCCCCCAAAAAAAGGGCCCATTTTGGTCAAACCGCAGCGAGACCCCCTCGTTGCACCCAATAATGGTGTATCGAGTGCGTTTCCAAAATTTTATAAAAATAGGCTGAGAACTTTAGGCGTGCATAGACATGTCTGAAAGTGGTGAAAACATACCGAACCACAGGGATAATATTAGTATAGGGATAATCCGAGTTTTGAATGAGGTTTTTTCATCTGAATCTTTGTACATTTGTTGGTAAAAAAGAATAATATCACATTGGATTAACTTAAATTGTAAATAGATATGATTACTTGGAACGATCCAGGAAATCCTTCTTAATATAAGCTTCGATTCCAGCGAGGCTTGCCAGTAGAAGAAGTATCGGAAACCCAAAATTCGGCAGAGTCTTCTTCAGAAAGTAACAGATTTTTTCCGTAGTCTCAACTATTTTAGCTGCTTGCTCGTTGATTGGACACTTAAATCCATGTATCGTCCGCATGATCCCAACCAGCTCCAGCAGCTCGTCGTTATGCAGAAGGATGGTCAGGATGTTGGAAATAGTTAGTATTTGTCCCGCGACGTGTCCCAAGAGCTCTGTTTGCTCCGAGAAGTCGTCGCGATGGTGATAAAAGAACATCGGATGGCCGATGCAGAGGCGGTAACCTTCCATGGTTAACATGAAGATTACCAATGCACGTCTCGCGTACACGATAAAGTTCTTTTCCACGGTTTTCTTGGACAAGAAACCTGGTGAAAAAAAGTCCCGTGAAGAAAAAATTATCAGTAAAATTGACTATAGATATTGTTAATGTGAGCGAAGCGAGTGAAGCTATTATTCGCCTTTAATTGCTGCTGAAAATATCGTTCATTCATTTTTAATTAAAATTTTGTTTATTTTTATGTCAGGTCGCACTATACAGACCAAACGAATCTAGTAAGTAAAATCGATTTCGTGAGACTTTGATGCCGTATTGAGCCACATTATCATGTCTTCCCACTGATCTCTTTAGCCATGGATAGCGCTTCGTACAGCGAGACTTTGATGCCATATTGAGCCACTTTATCATGTCTTCCCTCTGATCTCAATAGCCATGGATAGCGCTTCGTACAGTGAGACTTTGATGCTGTATTGAGCCACATTATCATGTCTCCCCACTGATCTCTATAGCCATGGATAGCGCTTCGTACAGCGAGACTTTGATGCTGTATTGAGTCACTTTATCATGTCTTCCCACTGACCTCTATAGCCATGGATAGCGCTTCGTACAGCGAGACTTTGATGCCATATTGAGCCACTTTATCATGTCTTCCCACTGATCTCTATAGCCATGGATAGCGCTTCGTACAGCGAGACTTTGACGCCTTATTGAGCCACTTTATCATGTCTTCCCACTGATCTCTACACTCTCATTTCAATTCGCTTAAACTTGAGTGAATTCAGCTTAGAAATGAGCCATAACTTCGACCAGAATACGTCGTACTTGATTCACTCACACCCGAGATACACGTTCGCTCGCGAATTACGAGTGAAGCTGAGTGAAGCTACGGCTCGCCCACTTCACTCACGGCAGCTGGGTCACTAAATATCCAAACGAGCGCTGTGCACTCCGACTTTAAACTGGATTATAGTAGGGGGTGATTAGAGGAACCGTTTGACACCTCATTTGGCCATGGGGGATGAAGGGTTCACAAGATATGGGCACTTTAATTATCATGTTCGTATATTTTTGTAGGCAACATTGGGTTGCGGCCTTTTGACTTTAACCGGCGCTGCTGTTCACTACCGTTGGTGTTGGTGCTAGTCAGACACCGACGCCCATAACCTCACCTTTGTTTTTCTAAATCTGACATATTTTTAGGAATACGATGGAATTTAGGTTTAGGAACTGATCAAATCTGCAATTCATTCAAGTTTTACCGTAAAGTTTTATTAAATAAGCAAACAAATGGGATATTAACCTGGGACCGCTCGATTAGAAGAGGTGTGCTTGCCGTTGTGTTACCAAAGTAGCCGTGTTTGCTCTCCGCCGCAAAGTGCTACCTAGCTAAAGACTTACACGATCATAACACTAGTTAAAATCAGTTCAAATGGTTCGCAAAACATGTAAACGCTGTTGGCATCACGCGTCAGTCGTCTCCTTTTTGTCACTGTCATCACTCGCACCCGTCATGCCGCGTCGTGCTATCAACAAGTCGCAACAGGCCGAGTGGCGCCGAGACTAGCGTACTCGTGGGCAATGCGTGCGCAGCATCTTGAGATATCTCTGGCTCATTGCGAGTGAACATTCTCACACAATTGCTTTGAGTTAAGTCAAGCAAGTGAAGATTTTATAAGTTAATGGTGTCGCTCGCCAAAAATGAGCTGATATTGACTCGTATATAGCTATATATTGCTCATATTCACTTTGAGCTAATGCATTCACTCCCTACTTGAGCTAATCGAAATGAGAGTGTATAGCCATGGATAGCGCTTCGTACAGTTTGACTTTGATGTCATACAGAGCCACTTTGAGCCACCTTCTCCTACTTACAATTTCTATAAAGTTTTTAAATCAAAATAAAAATCGGGTGTCTAAACGTTTTAAAAATTTAAGGATTATTTTCATTTAATAAATTCTTGGTATTTCAGTATGAAAATTATTAAAAGTGATGTTCTGAAATACTGAAAAAAACAGGATAATTAGTAAGTAAACATACTGTTAGCAATTTATTTTTAAGTTGGTTGGATGGCGCCACTTGGCCGTTTAGGGTAGTGTGCAGGGATGGGGGTGGTGAGTAGTTGGTGTGACAGGGAGTGTTGGAGGAGAGCCCGAGCGGCATGGTTGTGTGTTTTTGTCGTGAGTAAGCTGAGAGCAGAGAGAGAGAGTCTATCGTTTTGTGTTTTGTTGGTGTGTTACGTTTTGTTCGAAAGATTATTGTTGTTGTGTTTGGATTGAGAGTGAGAGAGAGAGAGAGAGAGAGAGAGAGAGAGAGGAAGTAGAGCGAGTTTAATGAAAAGTGCGTGTGTGAGTTTGATTTGAATTGAGTTTGAGTTTGAACAATACACAAATAAATATCAATAGATAGCCGCATAATTTGTGTTGCCCAAGAAGGTAGAAATCTAGCATCACTTTTCTTGACCTTGGCTCAATACGATGCGCTATCCATGTTAATGATATATCAGTTGTCGGAACCGGAGCCTCGGCGCTCTGCTTTAAGTCAATCGACCGCGCGGGGTTGAAGCTAGGGGCGAGTGCAGGGTGCGATGTTACGCGCCCCTTGCGACTAACATGATATTACGCGGTGTGAAGTGGGCTTTATTTGGCCTGCCCCCCCCCCCCCTCCCCACCTTACCCAACCCCAAAAGAAACAAATCTCAAATTATGTTAATTAAAATTAAAATCTGAATTCAACCTGAGTTTTTTGTATGGAAAATTCTGCAAACATGATAAATAACATTCTGTAAGTTGGCGGGGTTAGCAATAGAAAATTGACGGAAGAATTTACAGAAGAAAGAAAATTAAAAATAATTTAATAGAGAGAGGATCAAAAACGTACTCGGGGAAGTTTTCTGCATTTGCAAGAGGAACGCCAAGAGATTGGAATATGTTGGAATATGTTTGAAGGCGGAATTAGAATTTAGGGAATGGTATTAAAGGTGAAGGAATTTTGAAAAGTACTATCGATAATTAAGACCTAATGCATCGAAATTTGGTGAAATTCTACTCAGCTGTGAATGTAAAGCTGAAAAACTGAAAATTTCTGGGAAAACTGATGTATACAAGAAATTTTATCAACCGATTCGCTTGAAAATCGCAGCAGGTCTAGGTTTAGAGAGTTCAAAGGTTCCCAGAAAATTTCATCAAAAACAATTTCGGTGTTTATTCTGTGGAGCGCTGACAACAAATGAACAATTAGAATTATATCGATCAGTAACTAATAAATTTCCTGCACAAGTGCGCAGAGAAGCGCAAGTGCCACAGATTAAAAATATATTTCAGCCAACGAAGCATTATTTTCGTTTCGGAAACCTGTTCACTTGATACTTATTAATCGTTTCTGTTCTATATTAAAAATTAAAAACAAAAAAGATTGCGTGGGGAGGTGACCGCTAGACACCACGACTGTTATCAGCAGTGTAATTGAAGATATACTTTACTCGCTTTGCTCGTTTCACACATCAATAATAGTATCAAGTTTTAAATTATGTCGAATGACAACAAAATATATAAAAATATATATAAAATATATATTGAAATAATTCTTGTTCGCAGTTTCTACAAATGTAATCTCACCTATTCGATAGTAACTGTTCAAGAAGCTCTGCAAGTCAGCCATGATGACGGTTCAAGTGCCAACTGCGTAATTTTCAGTTCGACGAAGAAAACAAACTTCACCGCCACAGAAAGGGGGCCTGAGAAAATGTTCGCATTTCTTATTAATATATTGGTATAGGTCCAAACTAAATTACTGAAATTCAAGTCGTAGGGTTGTTTGTTTCGTGTTGAATGTCATCGCACCAATACAATAGGATATAAAAAACATTATCAGAAATAGGCAGTACCTATAATTTGTGTAGTTAAGTATGGTGTACTGGCATGCACGATAAAATTTAGTAGAAACAAAGGGGGAGGGAGGGAGAAGTGGTTTGAAATAAACAATCGAGTAACATTTTCTTGGATATAATATTATATTTTATTAAGTACAAACATGGAAGCACAGTCTATGTATAACCCAGTGGCATATTTCTCCATTCAAATGACGCCAGCTTACACCCCTTTCTGTTTCGTCCAACCCTTCAGACTTTTGGAACAGCCACTTACTCGCCTCAGCACTTGCAAGTGTATATTCACGATAAGCATCCACTTATAGCTCTGTGGGGTGAGGGCTGGCATGCATGTCTGAGCTCAAGTTATCAACAAACTAAATGGCAGCTTGTATATTTTGGTTTGTGTATAAGATTGCATAAATAAAATGAAACCAAGACACAAGTCATAGCGAATTACCATTGAAATGAAAATATGGGAGTTTTATTGACACGATCGATCTATTCGAATCAATTTCAATCGAATTTCGAGCGTTTACTTATTGACGGTTTGAATCCTCATCGAACATGCCAAACGAGACATTATTTTACGCAGTCATCCTATCTGCTTGCGATTTTCATTCTTTGCAAACTAACTGCTATAATCCGATATAAGTGGAGTAGGCAATATGAAGCAAAAAAAAGATATATTCGATTAATTTCGTTTATTGGTAGGAAATAATTTGAGTTGTCTAAGAAAACATGCTCTAATGCCTTTTTGAATGAACTTTCTAAGTTTTGACGAATATACAGATCGCATCATTGTGAGAGACAACTGTAGCCTTGGATAACTTTTCAAAGCAACAGAATTGAGTCAATGAGAAAAAATGTCGAAGGGTTTTATATGAAAAATTCATTGCAACCTGCATTATCTGGTTTGGTTTTATCTAAGGTAATTAGTTACAATAAAATTTTATCATTTGGTTTTGGATAATTTTATGGACACGGATCACGAGGAATCAGGGTTTGCGTGATGGAAAAATGCCTATAAAAGTTGCGTGCTACTAAAGCGAGCATTTCAGACTTTGGTTCTGTTGCCCATCGATTGTATTTGTAAGAAACATTGTGGCTATTTGCTTATTTATCGACAGATTTTCAATGACGCACGTTCCTAACTTAAACATGGCCTAGATATCGCAATAAAAGGAACCGCTCGTTTAGATGCAGCACGTGTCTCGGAAGACCAGAGTGCATGCAGGGAATCATGCAGATTGCAGACTGCACCTGACTCGATGCACACCCAATTTCATTTATATTTGAAATTATTTTCGGTCAGGAACTTGAATGGAGCCTATAAACTGCGAGAGGAATTCAGTTCATTTCGTTTATCATAAGCTGTAGTGAGCTACAGATTTCAGCGCGTATAGTGTTGTAATTTCAAGTGCATCCCGAGGGATTATCATCATCATAAGTTGAATAGTTCTATTTGAGTGAAATCATGAAGGGAAAATTGTTAGGTCAATGTTTTGCTAATGTGCCAATGTGTAATGTGTTTTCAGAAACGAGTCGCAGTGGATTGTCAGTCGAGTCGGGTTTTTACTCATTTCCAAGCACTCCTACTCCTGCCCTTTCCTAACCCTGAACCCACATTTATACTCTACTTCTACTAGGCTATGCGAACACTCATATAATCGTGTTGTGGATGAGCGTGATATTTACGCTCATCCACAACACGATTATATTGCGCGTGCGCATAGCCTAGAGGCTTTTATGATCAATTTAACATGTCCAGTGATAATTTAGCAGCTTTCTTGATGACATAAGTTACCTGAAAATATCATGATTTAGCCGTCCAGAAATTATTCGAATATTTAAAAACGGAAAATCGTTTTAAAGAAAAACTATTGTCTTGATTTGCTTAAAAATGACACAGTATATTCATTTTAAGATTTTTAACGTACACAGTTAAATTTGTCAACATCAGTGGAAGATAAAGTTGCTTTAGTTCCAAAAAAATGCAAAACGCTTATAAAGCGTCATAAAAGCGCCACTTTCAAGAAAAGTTCCAAACAACAATCAATAAAAATTTTCCACAAACATGAAATCGTGAGATTAAACATATCTAGAAAGTTTGGTCGAATTATTTCCATAAACTTGGCTTCTAGGGTGAAAAACGTGATTTTGAAAAACTGAAAATTTTCGTAAAAATTAATTTAAAAGAAAAGTTAAATTTAAAAGAAGCGCAAACCTATGCGCATAGCTTAGACCAATGCGCATAGCGCAAAACTATATAGAGAGGTCGACAGTCGGCTAATAGTCGGCAAAACTAATTTTGGCTAAATAAATATTGCTCAGTTTTTCAGTTTCTTCCCACAAAACTAATTTTGGCTAAGCCTATCTTATGCTTAAAACTTCGTGAGTGTTTCAAGCATCCCTATACTAATATTATCCCTGTGGTTCGGTATGTTTTCATCACTTTCAGACATGTCTATGCACGCCTAAAGTTACCATCCGATTCTTATGAAATTTTAGAAACGCACTCGATACATCATAAATGGGTGCAACGAGGGGGTCTCGCTGCGGTTTGACCAAAATGGGCCCTTTTTGGGGGGGGTTCACCTACCAAATTTGGACTTGGAGGATTGAAAATTTATACCCGTGTAGCAGCGACCATTTTCAATTCAAATTGAAATTTTCAAACCAGCCAGCCCAAAATTGGGCCCTTTTGAGGGGGTCATTTAGCAGAAATAAAAACTTGCGATTACACTTGGCAGTTATTTTCCTAACTTTATGAAATTCTGGAAACGCACTCGTTCACACATTATACAACTCACTGTTGAGGTTTCGCTTCGGTCTGGCCAAAATGGGCCCTTTTTTGGGGGGGTTCACCGGTCAAATTTGGACACATAGAATTGAAAATTTGTACCCGTGTAAAAGTGTTCATTTTTAATTCAAACCTATAATTTTACATCCGCCAGCCCAAATTTGGGCCCTTTTAGGTGGGGTCTTTTCACAAAAACAAAAACATGCGACTCTACACTTGGCAATTATGCTCCTATCAATTTGAAACATTGAAATCGAACTCGATCCAACATTCTACACCTCACTTATGGGGTCTCGCTATGGTTTGGCCGAAATGGGCCCTTTTTGGGGGGGGGGGGGGGTTCAACAACCAAATTTGAGCATCTATTTTTATTACAAATCCACGACTTAAAATTAGCCAGCCCGAAATTGGGCCCTTTTTTGGTGGTGGGGGGAGGGGGGGGGGGGGGTCTTTTCGCAAAAACTCCCGACTTGCGGTGAGGGCATTTTGGAAGATATTGAAAAGTGCATGTCCGTTGGTAGCATGGTAAAATTGCGCTCATATTGACATTATTTCCCGTCAAATGTATGAATTTCTTAAACTTATTTCGTTGCGTTCAACGCTGACAGCTAGATGAGCGCTGTGGTCTGTTTTTGAAGTACTTTGTCCAAAAACACATGGCCCCACCAAGTGCATATAAAACATCGTGGAGAGAGGGGGCTCGCTACAGCCAGCCGCATTTCGGGGAAGTCCCGTGATTACGCAACTGATCCTACACATTGAGCTTTTTTTTTGAGCACCTTTAATTGAAACTAAAAATGAATCTGAAAATTACTGACGATATTGTGATTTGTTTTCGTAAGGCGTCGGTATCGAGAGTTCGCGAACATTGGTCAACTTTGCGCGTTACGACACCAATTTCGCGTTGGTTCGCGAAAAGCAGCAAACACACAGCAAACATAGTAAACATCAACCTTCAATCATCATCCACCTTAACTAAAATCCTGCGGAGGCCGCAGGGGCAGAGCCCCTAGTCCACCTTAACTAAAATCCTTAAATTTGGCTCCGCGTAATTCTTTATAGAAATTGCGAAAACGCGATGAAAACGCGTGGGTCAAGTTGCGTTGTGTTCGTGCCACTGGGGACTTGCGCGCTGAAATATTTAGGCAGCGATTTGAGCAGGGCTTGATAGGGCTTTGATAGGGCTCGAAAGGGCTTGATTGGGGTTCACGCGGCCGAAATTCGTCCAACTTCGAGACAAAATTCGAAGCAATTCATCGCCTCTGGCTTGAAGTTGGGTTGGGTCAGGAAAGGTAGGGTTTTGGAGGGTGGTGGGGGTGGGGGGGGGGGGGGGGGGGTGAGGAATTCTGCAAAACCATTCCTGAACCAATTGATGGTGGACGTCTGTGTACCTGAGTCACGAAAACATATATCCATCATTAGTAGTACCCATAAGTTCGCATTTGAGCAGTGAATATGTAGATAAACACGAAGTGTTAGGTAAGCGTGGCAGAAGGGTCAAAGACTAATTACCGGAAAACAAATCAACACAAGAAACAAATATCACCTACAGGGGGCGAAGCCCCCTGCAAGGGGGCCCTACGCAGAGGAAGGTTGGGAAGTTGGGTTGGATCAGGAAAGGTAGGATTAGTGGTGGGGGGGGGGGGGGGGGGGGGTGGGGGGGGGAACTCTGCAAAACCATGGTTGGGAGGTTAGTTTGGGTCATGAAAGGAAGTCATAGAAGAAACACGTGTAGCGGCACGTGAGAACTCATGCTTCGGCGACACCACACCACTCGCTTTTCTTGGATCAACTACTGATGGAGGACGCATGAGTACCAGAGTCATGAAAATATATAGCCATCATTAGTATTACTTTAAAGTTCGCATTTGAGCAGTGTATATGAAGGTAAACACAAAGTGTTAGGTAAGCGTGGCAGAAGGGTCAAATACCAATTACCGAAAAACAAAGCAACACAAGAAACAAATTAAACCTACAGGGGGCGAAGCCCCCTGCAAGGGGGCTCTACGCAGAGGAAGGTTGGGAAGTTGGGTTGGGTCAGGAAAGGTAGGATTAGTGGAGGGGTGAGGGAGGGGGATGGGAAAATCTGCAAAATCATGGTTGGGAGGTTACTTTGGGGCAGGAAAGGAAAACATAGAAGAAACACGTGCAGCGGCACGTGAAAACTCATGCTGTGGCGACACCAAGCGATGGTGGACATCGGTGTATCTGTGTCACGAAATGAAACCCCCCTCCTATAAGCAACACCCAACAATGAACAGGCTGGCAGAGAACATGCAGAAAGGCACTAATTGTTGGGCAAGGGGAGTAGCAAAAAAAAACGCACGAAAGGCAGGAAAGGCATCAGGAAACAAACAACACGGTTGGGTTGGGAGGTTGGTTTGGGTCAGGAAAGGAAAACGGGAAAAAAATGTCCTAAGCATTACATGCACTAAAACCCATCTGTCCTAAAGTCAATGTTTTTGCTTTAAAAATAATACGCAGAGGCAGGTTGGGAAGTTGGGTGGGTTGAGGAATTGTAGGATTAGTTGGGGGGGGGGAGGGGGAGTGGCAAAAAACTACGCTCGAGAGGCAGGAAAGGCTTCAGGAAACATACAACACGGTTGGGTTGGGAGGTTGGGTGGGGTCAGGAAAGGAAGACTTAGAAGCAGCATGTGCGGCATCACATGAAAACTATCCTTTCCTGGGTCACCAACTGATGGTGGACCTCTGTGTACCTGAGTCACGAAAATATATTGCCATCATTAGTAGTACCCATAAGTTCGCATTTGAGCAGTGTATATGTAGGTAAACATGAAGTGTTTGGCAGGCGTGGCAGAAGGGTCAAAGACCAATTTCCAAAAAACAAATTAACTCAAGAAACAAATAAAACCGACAGGGGGCTAAGCCCCCTGCAAAGGGGCTCCGAGCAGATGGTGCTTTGGGGCGAAGCCCCAAAGCACGCCGGGCGGGTTGGCGGCCGGAGGCCGCAGGGGCAGAGCCCCTAGTACTAACTAATAGTTCCCTTTCAAATCCGTGTTCATGTTTTAAATAAATCTTCACTTCTAAATTCACAAAGCGCCACGTGATATATTGAATACACCACTGTTTTAAAGTGCGTGATTCAGAATAATTTTACCTGCGTTGTCACGTGGTAATCAAAAATAGACAGCAGCACGAGGATGGTGAAGTTAATGGCTAAAACTGAAACGGAAACCAATTGTTTCGTCGTGACTTCTTCGACCTGAGGAAAAGGAAACCACGAAATCATTCAATGCTCAAGTGATGTTGATTATCAGGCTCGACAACCGAGCTTAAAAGCCGAAAAAAAGATTTCCACGTTTTAACGTTTCCTGCCCCTAATCAAAAATGACGTGTAATTTTGTGTTTTTATCATCCCGGCTCTCAGATCTGTCCCTGTCCCTGTCCCTGTCCCTGTCCCTGTCCCTGTCCCTGTCCCTGTCCCTGTCCCTGTCCCTGTCCCTGTCCCTGTCCCAGTCCCTGTCCCTGTCCCTGTCCCTGTCCCTGTCCCTGTCCCTGTCTCTGTCCCTGTCCCTGTCCCTGTCCCAGTCCCTGTCCCTGTCCCTGTCCCTGTCCCCGTCCCAGTCCCTTTCCCTGTCCCTATCCCTGTCACTGTCCCTGTCCCTATCCCTATCCCTGTCCCTGTCCCTGTCCCTGTCCCTGTCCCTGTCCCTGTCCCCGTCCCAGTCCCTTTCCCTGTCCCTGTCCCTATCCCTGTCCCTGTCCCTATCCCTATCCCTGTCCCTGTCCCTATCCCTGTCCCTGCTGTCACTGTCCCTGTCCCTGTCCCTGTCCCTGTCCCTGTCCCTGTCCCTGTCCCTGTCCCTGTCCCTGTCCCTGTCCCTATCCCTGTCACTGTCCCTGTCCCTATCCCTGTCCCTGTCCCTATCCATGTCCCTGCTGTCACTGTCCCTGTCCCTGTCCCTGTCCCTGTCCCTGTCCCTGTCCCTGTCCCTGTCCCTGTCCCTGTCCCTGTCCCTGTCCTAGTCCATGTCCCTGTCCCTGTCCTGTCCCTGTCCCTGTCCCAGTCACTGTCCCTGTCCCTGTCCCTGTCCCTGTCCTAGTCCATGTCCCTGTCCCTGTCCTGTCCCTGCCCTGTCCCTGTCCCTGTCCCTGTCCCTGTCCCTGTCCCTGTCCCTGTCCCTTTCCCTGTCCCTGTCCCTGTCCACAGAGTTATAATTATTAGAGATGGCAATAATAAAATCATGACTTCACAAAAGCCTGTCCAACAAAGCGGTTCGCCTTCTTGTAAATAAGTAATCAAGAAAATTATCTTCTTTGTAGCAGGCGCCGCACTTTGAAAGGCGGTATCCGATTTCAACCATGACGGTATCCGATTTTAACCATGACGGTATCCGACTTCAACCATGGCGGTATCCGATTTCAACCATGACGGTATCCGATTTCAACCATGACGGTTTCCGATTTCAACCATGACGGTATCCGATTTCAACCACGACGGTATCCGATTTCAACCATGACGGTATCCGATTTCAACCATGACGGTATCCGATTTCAACCATGACGGTATCCGATTTCAACCATGTTTTTTTTTGGTGACCAGTTGATAATCCCGTACTCCGTTCGCTGACCTACCCCGACCTATCGCAACCTCCCCACCGTCGTCTTAACTCCCTCCATGTAACTCTGTTCTGATGAAACATCATCTTCCTGCTTTCAGGCTGCATCTGACAGCTGACAGCTGTCATCACGTTGCTGTCTCGAGCTGGGAAAGACAAAAGACTGACAGTCGGAGCCAACTGGTTTGCGTAGCCCATGGCCATCGTTCGTCTAGAAGAAAGATTTTTTTGCCAGCCGTCAGATTATGATCGAAAATGTACACCTATTTATTTCAATTAAAATTTTATCAAAATGACGTAATAACGAGCCATTCGGGTTGTAACTTCCCTATCTTCCTTTATTATTTAGCAGAGCTGATCAATATTTTTTTCCAAACTGGTAGCACGTCCAGTGGGTATCTGACGTCATTTTTCTCTGAGTGGAATTGGTCCATTGTATTGTATTGTAATTGTATTGTAATTTTTTGTAATGCATTGTATTCATTTACGCGTTTCTTTTTTCATGCCAGAGAATATTAATGGACTCGTTAGGTTGATAATAAAATAGAAATAATAGGAAAATAAAACCAGGTGGGTGAAAAGAAGGCATGAGCTAGGCTCGTCAAATGCCAAAAGCTTGGGAAGCTCTTTGTGCTGTAGACGACGTCCTCAGACTCACTGGACGCTTCACTCGACGAGCAGTGCTCTTATAAGACACAAGTCACGGGTTAGCATGCAGATCACGTGCGATTTTGGGTTAAAATGCTGAGCTTTGAAGCATCGCAGTTATGAAATAATCACGTGAAAAAAAGTAGTATTTAATAAATTTGGCTTTATTTTCGACAAGGCTTTTTTTCACACGTAAAAATCATCTGGCGTAATGGCAAGTTGATGAAGTCGCTAGGTTCTTAAATTAAAATGTGGAGCAACCTGGTTCGAGCTGAAGCATCGGGCTATTTTACTATTTTCAAGATCTTTTTAATTACATACATATTTAAAGATATCAGTCAAATTTTCATCCCTCGAATGGCCGAGTGGATACGTCGCTAGCTTCATAAGCCAGAATGTGAAAGGGCATGGTTCGAACCCCGTAACGTCCGTCTTTTTACCATTGTATAGACCTTTCATTTATTTATATGTACATACATTGAAAAATCAACCACCCAAATGGCCGAGTGGTTAAGTCGCTTGGTTCAGAACGCACAGGTGATGCGTTCAAATCCGAGTGGCTTTGAGCTTTTGCTTTATGAATAGGCGTGGCGGGGGTACGCCGACCTCGCAAAATTTAATAAGTACAAAAGGTTAACAAACCCTTCGTAATTCATATGCCTCAAAAATCTAATTGTGAGTCGTGTCTCAACAGCCGAGTGGTTAAGGTAAGAGACTGATAGTCCAAAGGTACCGGGTTCGAATCCCGGCTACAGAGCCGGGCGGGCTTTTTTGCATTAAATTTAGGCGAATGTTATTAAAGACAGTAGCAAAAATTCAAATCTCGGTCGCTTCGCTCCCTCGCTTTGAATTTTTGCGGAAAATTAGACGTCCCACCCTATCACCGTAAGCAATTGCACTCAGCTTGGTCAAAATGTTAGCTCCAAACAGCCTCGAGTGTTAACAAATTTGGTAGACAGCGCCATCTGGTAGATAAAATTGAACAAATCTGCGACTAAGTATATTTTTTTTATTTTTATACATCACCTTACTACAACTTCGTGGCTTTGCACAGTACATAGGAACAATTTTATTTGAAATTTAAGCTCCAAAAAGCTGGATGCTCCGGGATTCGAACCCGCGTCGCTAGATTAGTAGGCAAGTAGGCTATCCAATGCACCACGCTGTCGATGTTTCATTGCCTAGAATTCTCCCTACAGATTGCACACGGTAGGCTGGTGTGCTTTTTTTAAGCGATTGACTTGTGTTTCTGACATTGCAGACGACCAAGTCCTATACTTCACTGTTTTTTCAGTGTGTATTCTGTATTTTGACAATGCCAGACATTGCCAAAAAGCTACGCCTGCTGCTGGGGTCGAACGCGGGTCGCACCGAGCTCTCATACGAAGGCCATCGTGTTATCCTCAGGACCACGCTGTTGTTGGTGTCAAATCGGTTTATATGTCCTTCCCATTCATTGGGTTGAACCTAGAGGCTGTAATAAATTGAACGTCTCGCGTGTTCTCTGGCTGACAGGTGTCTCAGCTTGGCTCTTCGTGACGTAGAACTAGCAAGCATCGTACAACGATGAAATTCCAGCCAAAGATCGTTGGACAAAAAGCAACGCCGGCATCGGGATTCGAACCCCGGCCTTCCTCACCAGAGACAGCGATGCAGTGGACACGACCACACAGCAGATGACGATGAAGACGCATTTGTTTCTTACTCATCGACTTCGGCCTAGAAGCTTGATTTCCACTCGAGAATATCACAACGCAACATTTACGTCACTGAGATTTTTTTAACATGCTTTGCTTCTTCGAAAGGACAGACAAAATCGCAATGAATGCACGCTACATTTGATCAACAGGCCGGCTGGACCACGGTGTTAACCGTGCCGGGAGCACGGCCGCCCTACTTCCTATCTTTCACTTCGGTTGGTTTCGTCTCGGCGGAATCGAAATCACCGCGTGGTCTTATACTCTGTTGAAAGTTAAGACAACCAATCAGAGGATGAGCTTAAGGTTCGTCAATTGCCAAAAGCTTGGGAATCTCAGTGCGCTGTGGACGACGTCCTCATGACTTGGACGCCTCATTTGCCGAGAGGTTATCTTGTAAGACACAAGTCACATGTTAGCATCTAGATTACATGCTAGTTCTACAACAGGGGTGGGAGATAAATTAGAAAATTATTTTATGTGAACAATTTCAATTGAATTAAGAGTTACAAAAAGCTATATGCTCCGGGAACCGAACCCGCGTCGCTAGATTACTTTACAATTGAATGGCATTCCAATGCACCACGCTGGTGATGTTTCCTCAAATCGAATTCTCCCTTTAGGGTAGCACGTAGCACTTGGTAAGCTGATGTGCTTTTTTTAGGCGTACAACGTGCAAGCTTCGAGCAAGGCTAGGTTGGGATAAGCAGCTAGAGTTGAATCGCATGTTAGAACTGCTTCCTACCTGTGTTAGCAACTGTCCAGTCTGTACAACGTACAAGCTTGGAGCAAGGCTAGGTTGGGATACGCAGCTCGAGTCGAATCGCATATAGAACCGCTTCCTACCTGTGTTAGCAACTGTCCAGTCTGTACAACGTGCAAGCTTCGAGCAAGGCTAGGTTGGGATACGCAGCTAGAGTTAAATCGCATGTTAGAAACGCTTCCTACCTGTGCTAGCAACTGTCCAGTCTGTTAAACGTGCAAGCTTGGAGCAAGGCTAGGTTGGGATACGCAGCTCGAGTTGAATCGCATGTTAGAACCGCTTCCTACCTGTGTTAGCAACTGTCCAGTCTGTACAACGTGCAAGCTTGGAGCAAGGCTAGGTTGGGATACGCAGCTCGAGTCGAATCGCATGTTAGAACCGCTTCCTACCTGTGTTAGCAGTTTGCAAGAGTTGAGCGGCTAGAACTAGCTCTTCATATTCAATTTAAGTATACGTGGCTTCTGCAAAAACAAAAATGATGAAAATGAATGTTATGAGTGAAAATTTTGAACTAAAAATGCTTGTAAAATGGGAATGGAGCAATTTGGACATTCCTTACTTTTCAGACATTGAACGACAACCCTTGTTTAAGAAAAATACACAGGTAACACATTTTGAGCCAAAGTTTACTCAATTGGTTATTTCACTTATTTTGTCAATTATTCAATAACGAAATAAAAATGTATCAATCCTTCCCATCAAGCACGTGGTGGAGGTGCCGAGTTAGCATTTGTTCTGCGGGCTGCTTTCAGGGGCCGACCTTGTCTGAAGCAATCAGCTGTTTTGCATTCAGTTTCCTTTGCTTTCAGCAAGGGAAGCATTTTATTTTACACTAACGATATCTATTCTAGAAGTCTTGGGATTCAAGCTCTCCCCCACTCCCCATAGGTTCAGGTTTAGGCTCCGTTAGGTTACATACTCCATGTCTCACATCTCAAACGACGATTGGAGATCTTGTCGGCGAACAAAAAGTTAGAGATTACAGAATTGCCGAAACTAATTTAAAAGTTTTGATTTTCTGAGTCAATGTACACATACTTTAAAATTTCATAACGAAATCAAGAAATCGAAGTTTTATCGACACGGTTGAACTCGTGTTTAAATACAGAATTTGAATCAATTAGAGTAGAAATTCTAACGGATTTATACACCTTTCCATTAAAACAAAATTCAATCAAAGTGACGTCATGATACCCACTCGCTAAATCCAAGTAGAGCAATTCGGGTTGTGATTTCCCTTTCTTCCTTTGTTATTTAGCAGGGCTTAGCAATTGATGAGCAAAGCGAAATCTTCAATTTCACTAAGTGGAGAAAAAAACACTTGTATGTTTTGTTTGTTTGTTGATTTTTTTGTTTGTGTGTTTGTTCGCGCTCCACAGGCCCAACGGCTGCTCCGACTTTGATAAAAATTTCAGGAAACCGTATTTTGTTTTCAACCAAGACAAAGTCGGGACAACAGTTTCTTAACTATTCAAAATTTACAAAATATTTCAGAATTTTCAAAACTTTTCCTATTTTTTTAGCACATAAAGCAAATTGACATGCTGTAACTATTACGTTGGCCGGCAGCGCAGGGTGTGGCGAACGGGGTGTGCGGGTCTGGATTCGTACTCACCCACGCCGGTATCCCGTCGAACGGAGGGAAGCCTCGTCCGGCTTTCCCTCTCCCACCTCCTTGCTCTCTATTAGAGAGCTGCGTCGTTCTGCTGAGCTCCGAGGAGAGTGTTGAAGGAAGAGAAGGGATAGGGTGGGGACGGCCCTATGCCCACCCGATCGATTCCTAATCTAAAACTAAGGCTAACTAAGGTCTAAGCTAAAGCTACTAAACTAAACTAACAAACCCGAGGGACATTCAGGAGTTGGGCGCCAGGCTATTTATTTGAGTTGTCCTAAATAGCGAAAGGATGGGGGGGAGGGGGAAAATAAAGATGGGGGGAAGTAAGAAGACCTCCCTCCGGCAGCACGACCGCCACTGCCTGGCCCACCGAAACCCCCACACTCCGATCAAACAAAACCTAGTCCACGACTTGCCCTGATTCCACCTGTTCGCTCCGCTCCCTGCTTCGTACTGCCCATCAACCGGCTCGATCCTCTCGATCCTCGACATTCCTGATCGAGTCATCAGCGTGACGCATCACTAGCACGATCATTAAAAGTCCAAGCGAACATTGCTCCGCTTGCAAAAATAATAATGTTACAATGCAGCGGTGCTGAAATTTTTGGATCTATATCTCATCTTGTTCATTTTTGTTTGCATTTTTTTGATGATTTTTTATGATTCTTAGCTAACTAGGCTATGCAAACACTCATATAATCGTGTTGTGGATGAGCGTAATTTTTACGCTCACCCACAACGCAATTATATTGCGTGTACGCATAGCCTAGGGGCTTTTAAGATCAATTTTAAATGTTCGGCGTTAATTTAGCAACTTTCTCAATGACATGGAATATTTCAAAACGTAAAAATCGATTTAAAGAAAAACTATTCAATTGATTTGCTTGAAATTAACACAGTATCTTCCTTTTACGATTTGTAATGCACGCAGAAAATTTTGTCAAAATCGGTTGAAGATAAAGTTGATTTAGTTGGAAAAAACTGCAAAATCGCTAAAAAAGCGTCATAAAAGCGCTATTTCCAAGAAAAGCGCTAAACATACAACAATGAAATTTGTACACAAACATTAAATCGTGGGGACTAACATATCTGGAAAGTTTCGTCAAATTATATTGAGATCCTTGGCCTCTAGAGTGGAAAACGTGTTTTGGAAAAACTGAAAAATTTCGTAAAAACTTAATAACATAAAATTTACTCGTCCGAATTGCTTCAAAAACGTGGCAGATCTAAGTTCAGAGAAAACGAAGGTCCACCAAAATTTTCATCAAAATTCGTTTTGGCGTTTGGCCGGAATCGTGCGAACAAACACACAAAAAAAACAAAAAAAAAAAAAAAAAAAAAAAAAAACATTCCGGATTTTTTTAGCAGTTAAGTTTGATTGAAGATTTCGCTTCACTCGCTACGCTCGTTACGCTCATCAATTATCCGTCGAGATTCAAGTGGAATAGGTGCGATTACCTTCATATTCTTGTAGGTCTTAAATTAAGCCCTAAAACATTACGATCATCTACAAACTTCATAATAAAACAAGGCTAATACGTAAGAATCCAGCGCTGCTATTTGATAAAAGATGAAAAAAGGAAGGTCTACAAAAGGGCGCTTGCCGACAGCGGCAGAAAATTGCCAAGAGGGGCGCTAGCTAAAATGCACGGTGAAATTTCAGATATTTCCATAGAGAATGGCAACCAACCGCCAATTGTCTACAAAATATCGATTGAAATATCTTGCTCGGTGGATGACCGGTCCATAGCGGCTGCGGCAATTGCCGTCGGTCTATAAGTGTCCTTGAGCGTCTGCATCCTGACGCAGCTAACAAACAAAAAATCCGCCTTATTGACTGGGACGGACGGCGGCGTGGTTCGCGACGGGATCCACGTGGTTGCTAGCCGGTCGTGCACTGGGCCAGCGTCAAATAGGCGCGTGCCGTTACGCCGACGGGATCCACGTGGTTGCTAGCCGGTCGTGCACTGGGCCAGCGTCAAATAGGCGCGTGCCGTTACGCCGACGGGATCCACGTGGTTGCTAGCCGGTCGTGCACTGGGCCAGCGTCAAATAGGCGCGTGCCGTTACGCCGACGGGATCCACGTGGTTGCTAGCCGGTCGTGCACTGGGCCAGCGTCAAATAGGCGCGTACCGTTACGCCGACGGGATCCACGTGGTTGCTAGCCGGTCGTGCACTGGGCCAGCGTCAAATAGGCGCGTGCCGTTACGCCGACGGGATCCACGTGGTTGCTAGCCGGTCGTGCACTGGGCCAGCGTCAAATAGGCGCGTGCCGTTACGCCGACGGGATCCACGTGGTTGCTAGCCGGTCGTGCACTGGGCCAGCGTCAAATAGGCGCGTGCCGTTACGCCGACGGGATCCACGTGGTTGCTAGCCGGTCGTGCACTGGGCCAGCGTCAAATAGGCGCGTGCCGTTACGCCGACGGGATCCACGTGGTTGCTAGCCGGTCGTGCACTGGGCCAGCGTCAAATAGGCGCGTGCCGTTACGCCGACGGGATCCACGTGGTTGCTAGCCGGTCGTGCACTGGGCCAGCGTCAAATAGGCGCGTGCCGTTACGCCGACGGGATCCACGTGGTTGCTAGCCGGTCGTGCACTGGGCCAGCGTCAAATAGGCGCGTGCCGTTACGCCGACGGGATCCACGTGGTTGCTAGCCGGTCGTGCACTGGGCCAGCGTCAAATAGGCGCGTGCCGTTACGCCGACGGGATCCACGTGGTTGCTAGCCGGTCGTGCACTGGGCCAGCGTCAAATAGGCGCGTGCCGTTACGCCGACGGGATCCACGTGGTTGCTAGCCGGTCGTGCACTGGGCCAGCGTCAAATAGGCGCGTGCCGTTACGCCGACGGGATCCACGTGGTTGCTAGCCGGTCGTGCACTGGGCCAGCGTCAAATAGGCGCGTGCCGTTACGCCGACGGGATGGCGCCGTGTGTTTTCTCTGCCGGGACGCCGTCGCGTCGACCCAGTCGCCTAGACTAACGTCGCAAAGGCAAACGACATCGTCCGGCACGTCTCATCTTAGGCATATCCACCGCTGGAACAACTTGACGCAGCCTCCCTACCGTCGACCAGCATGATATCGACAAGTGGCCGCATTCCAGTGGAAGAGCGCCATCTTACTTCTACCTATGATTGCAGGCCGAAAACATTCCGAATTCCAGTTCCGATTAAATTGTTCATTTAGAGGAAATAAATTGTATTTAGACACATAAAATTTTAACAAAAAATCAATGAGGTTGTTGAGCCTCCAGGAGCCTGCCCTGGGCTCCTGGTTTGGCCTGGCTCACGCCGGCTAGCTAGAAGCTACGCCCCGCGACACGCCATAGCCTTTCTCCTGGGGAGGTCGGGGCCCGTGTAATCCGCCGCGGTCGATCGCCCACTAAGGAACAGGCAAGTGTAATCAACAGACAATCCAGGATCAAAGTCTCGCTGTACGAAGTGCTATCCAGGATATAGAGATCAGTGGGAAGACATGATAAAGTGGCTTAATACGGCATCAAAGTCTCACTGTACAAACACTATCTAGGCTATAGAGATCAGTGGGAAGACATGATAAAGTGGCTCAATAATTGATCATTATTAATGATAATTACGGCTGAAGGTGAGCTATACCACTATTGGGAAGCGCAGCGCTCGAATACTCCAAAAACAAAAATCAGTTCGTCAAAGTCTTGTCACATTCTAAGATACGTTGGGAGCTTGGAAGGCGAGACTTTTTACCGCGGTGCTCGTAAATCATTTCATTTGAGCTTAGAACAAAAATATAAACTAGAGGCTTATGAGATTAACTCTCGCGCGAGATACTTTTGGTGCATGAAACGTTCCGAGGTCGCTGTTGTTGGCTGCTAGCGACGAAGAATTGAAGCCTGTATGTAGGTAGTTCCTAAAGATCGCGGCTTGGAATCTTGCGAAATTTGCTTCGCGCAACCGTTGCTTGTGTACATTAGGAAATCTTCATTTCTTGACCGATCAGGATGAAACTTACATATTTGGAATCTGCATGGTTTAGGCCTTTATTTTAAATTCGCAAATATCTCATTGTTTCCTACTGGCAGTCTGTTTAAAATCATGTAAAATTTGAGCCTCTTTTTCAAGTTTTCAAAATTCCCTTTTCCTTTGTATTATACTTGTAGGGATAAGCATGTTGTCTTGCTGTCATAATCTCATGTAAAGCGAGCTTCACTCGGGTAAAGCTGTATCCGTTTCATTTAGTAATAAACACCTAGCAACCGTCTAGTTGCACATCTCATTACACGATCCCTCACGACTCCCTCTCGCTCGGCTACACCCCGTTTTAGAAGTCGTGACAATATTACGAGGGTGCTTGCTATGGAGCCATGGATAGCGCTTTGTAGAGGGAGACTTAAATGCCGTATTTAGCATGTTGTCTTGCTGTCGTAATCTCATGTAAAGCGAGCAATTGCGACAAGTCACAAACACTATCTAAATAAAAAACAACCCTGCTGGTTGCTTTCAAACCAGCAACTTTCAAACCTAATAACTAGCCGCCAAAATACACTATTTTTCAGAACCTAAATGAATAAAACGCAAATATCTAATCCAATTTATATGTCAGTATCTACCCTGACCCTGGGCATCCTATTCGTTGATATTATTCCATTAGACCATGCGTTGGTGGAATGTAAATGGCCGTCTTAATAGAGAATGACAGTGATCCTGGATGACGCTGTCAGTGATATCAGCATGACGACTCACTTGAATTAAAAAAGTTTTGGCCGACGGGTGAAGGGCCAACCCAAGAAAATCTTCGGCATCATTATGTCTCTCTTCTCTTGTAGACGATCCCAAGTAGAACCCGGCTACAAAGAAAACATGAAACATGTCATCAGGCTGTAGGATGCAAGACACTCTCCCTGATAATGGGGCCCAATACGGCATCAAAGTCTCTCTGTACGAAGCGATACCCATGGCTATAGAGATCAGACATGATCTCTACATGTCAGACATGATAAAGTGCTTGATATGGCATCAAAGTCTCACTGTACTAAGCGCTACCTATGTGTCATGATGCGAGCATCATGTTCACGTACTCATTTACGTACAGCCCCCAGGCACACGTGCCGCGGGCAAGAAACATTAGCCTCGCTCGAGTGCACATCCGGTCCACTCGAGGCAGAGCTATCATAACAATCCTCCCACTACGACACCTCTCCATAGGTGACGCGACGCTGGATCACACGCATAAATTAGTAGCCTAATCGTATATAAGGAGCGCTAATTTCACTTAAGATCATTCATTCATTTATTCTAGTCATTCAGTCTTGTTGGAACCAGCTTAGGCAGTACTCCGTGGCATCGGTGATCGTTAGAAGGGACTCGGTATTGTCATCAAACTCGGTATTGTCTTAAATTCACAAATAACTATAATTAATATTATAGGAACCTGTAGTACCTCCTGCCAAGGGACTACAGAGCTAAAGCAAGTCGCCGACTTTCTCCCGAAAGATTGGCTTGATAAAAACTTTAGAGCTACCTAATTCTAATCTCACCTAGTACTAAGAATAAACACTATCCTAGAATTCCGTAGCTTATCGCTACGACGGTTATCCTGTATTAGGAAATGAAAGGGTGAGGATGAACCTAACCTATGGCTAGAAGGGAGGAGGAGAAGCCCGGTGCCGGCACGTAGCCTACTCCTGTCGAAAAGCACCGAAGGGATCACCGGCTTTACGTCCCTTCCGAAGGACGGTACAACTCGAACAACAGGATTCCTCCGCTAATCCGTGCTGTCGAGAGGTTGACAAGCAAGGCGAGTGAAGTTGTCGTAATAACTTCAAACCCTCCAAACTCTCTCCCGAACAGAACTGATCATGTGCATGATGGTCACCCATCAAACAGCTAACTCAGTGTGATGTTGCTTAGCCTGGGTGATCTCATGAGAACCGGTGTTTCCAACGTTGCCAAACCGTTGGGTGCCGCTACTCAAAGCACGGGTTCTAGGGAAGCTTGGGCAAGCTCAACTGTTCGGTAACCAACATCACTATCCGACCATCGGGCTGTTTACCAGCAACTGTTGTCTGACCTGACAGAAACAGTTCTGTTATCGGAAATACTCATATTCTAGTCGATTTATATTCACTAGGTAAAAGGCAAATTGTAAGGAAATTCCCAAAGGGAAGTTTTTTCCGACCTGACTGCAATTATTTGTTGTTTAGGTAATTGTTTAATTGAAGATTTCGCTTTGCTCGCTTCCCTCGCTACGCTCTTCAAAAAGGAAATATCCATTCCAAATTTGTCTCCGTACCAGGTTTAAGCATTATTACCATACGCAACAAGAACAACCGACTTTCGAGTGGATATTAAAGGAGCCCTCCGAAATGATTATTAGAATTTATATATAGTCGAACCGAACGGTTTGGCAACGTTGGAAACACCGGTTCTCGTGAGATCACCGAAGTTAAGCAACATCGCGCTGAGTCAGGTGTTTGATGGGTGACCATCATGCACATGGTCAGTTCTGTTCGGGAGAGAGGTTGGAGGGTTTGAAGTTAGTACAACAACTTTACTCGCCTTGCTTATCAACCTCTCGACAGCACGGATTAGTGGAGGAATCCTGTTGTTCGAGTTGTACCGTCCTTCGGAAGGGACGTAAAGCCGGTGGTCCCCTTGGTGCTTTTCGACAGGAGTAGGCTACGTGCCGGCACCGGGTTTCCCCTCCTCCCTTCTAGACTAGGTTAGGTTCATCATCACCCTCATCATCACCATTTCATTCACCGACGCCATTAGACCAGTGCCAAAGGGCCAGTTGTCAAAACAGTGCGTCGTTAAGCACCAATAATCATCAATCAATATATAGTCGAGTATACCAATCAAAGTGATATTCCATTTAAATTTTATTTTTAAAAAAATCTGGGGACAAATGATTGCACATTTTCTCTTTGGCGCGAAGCCTCTTGCGTGACGTCACCGCAGGGACGGGTGCGTAGCCGCAAGCCGAGTCTGCTAGTCTAGTGCCAGGCCTCGAGCGCTCGCGATCGTATAAATCAATCAGCGTGAATATGGCAGGGCGTCCATAAAGTTTGGATCCGAGTTCACTCAAAGTGAAATGACTGAAAATGTTTTGAGGCTTGCACAAGAAAGAAGGAGAGACGAAACATTTCAAGGAAGGGCAGGAAATACGTTGTGGTGCACTTGTGGCAACTGCATCTCAATGGACAACGACATGACATCGCATTGCTGAAAAGCCAACCCAAATACGAGCGTTGTGTCAGGAAGCCGAGTGTTTACTAAACACGGTATTACTGATACGCAAGACAAAAAAGAACCTACTGACAAGAAAGTATCGCGCATACTAACGTTCCGCAGCCTCGGCAAGCGGCTGAGCAACCGAGCGCGTGACGCAGCCGTCCCTGCGGTGACGTCACGCAAGGGGCTTCGCGCAAAAGAGAAAATGTGCGATCATTTGGCCCCAGATTTTTTTTAAAATAAAATTTAAACGGAATGTCACTTTGATTGGTATACTCGACAATATATAAATTCTAACAATCATTTCGGAGGGCTCCTTTAAGTAATGAAAGATCAAGTCCTAAATTTACGTCCGTGCCGGGATTCGAATCCGGGTCTTTGCCAGTCTGGGGCACTGCACTTATACATTATGCTACACAGAAGACAACCAACTGCCGAATTAAAAGTTAATTTGAGTTGTTGGGCTCCATGGAGATAGAAACAGGACAATGAATTAACACAAAAGGCTGTGAATCTGGTGACGCTATGATGCAATCACACGCCAACAACTCGACTAACCCCGATTATAACGTGGCTCCATGGAGATAGAAACAGGACAGTGAATGAACATAGAAGGCGGTGAATCTAGTGACGCTATGCTGCAATCACACGCCAACAACTCGACTAACCCCGATTATAACGTGGCTCCATGGAAATAGAAACAGGACTATGAATACATAGAAGGCGGTGAATCTAGTGACGCCAACATGTCGACCAACCCCGATTATAACGTTGGGTACGCTTGTCTACTAGTGTATTTCAATTGGTTGTCCGTGTAACATAATGGATAAGTGCAGTGCCCCAGACAGGCAAAGACCCGGATTCGGATCCCGGCACGGATGTTAATTTTGTAATTGATATTTCGTTAATAATAATCATTGTCTACCGAACATGCAACGAGTATTTGCATTTAGGATTAAATAAACGCTATAAACGCAGCTCAAGACTCCAACGCCAGCATGGCTGCTCGGCCGGATTACCACAAACAGAGCCTGATGATGTTCGGACGGCTTGTTCGTCGCTGGCTGTCCGTTGTCTGTTGGCTCAGCAACGTTGGCACCTCCCAGTTGTCTGTTTGTGTTGCGCAGACACATGAAATCCAGTCAGCCGTTTGTTCCTTCAGTTCTGCTCCAGCTGAAAACATAGCGTGGTTTTAATTTTCAAGCTACAATGTAATGTTATTGGTCAATTTTTCCCTTTCTTCCATTGCATTGATTCCCTGGTTATTTTTTCCATTGACAGCTCTAGTCTGCACTTGTGTTAATATCTTAATGTCTTTTTACTATTTATTAGAAATCTTCTTCCTTCCATCTTGTTCCACAAGTTGGGCAAAGATATTTCTCACTGCCTTCTATTCAGAGCAGGGCTTTGAAACGCGATCTTTGAAACAAAATCTTTAGAATAATCTCTAGAATAAGCTCCAACTAACAGCTCTTTCATTAAAGTAACTAGCAATAACTATTGATTTTTCTCAACTGCCGATTCTCTTCTGTAAGTAGAGGTATTTTAATGGATTTTGTAATTTTTATTTTTTAATAGTGGGGTACACTAAGGCCAACAGGCCAATTTATTCTTGATATGGGAGAGGGCCATGTATCTACTTGTCTGCCTTTACGGCAATCAAGTGACTCATGGATTGAGGATCCATGTGAGGAAGTTCATGGAGCCATCGAGCATGTGTCAAGAAGGAACTGGTTTGTGTTCTACTTCGTGGTGGACCGGATGGTTGGCACCGAGATTCACAACTCGGTCACAGCTGGGTGGATGTTCGTTTCAGCGATCATCTGCACAAGCGTTAAATTTAGTAGGTACGTACCCGCTACCGACACCTCATACCTTCTTAGTTGAGTTTGCCTCCCACCGATTTCGAAGAAGGTCTCATTTGATCTCATTGTTTTCAGACAGTGGATTGACATTTCCCAGTATGGAATTCAATGCCGGTATCAGATGTGTATCAATCCGGTTTTAAATGATGAGCCTGTCCACAGTCAGCAGAGAAGCCCTTGCAATCCTGCCAGGTGATGACACATGTAATCTCTCTTGTCCTGTCCAGCCATCTATATTAGAAGAAACATTATTGTTAATATGTTTACTTGATTGCCGACTGGTACGGCCAGAGATCACAATATAATCAAAGACAGACAAACAATGAATTGTTCAATGTTATAAGAACTCCTGCAGAGGAAGGTACTAGATGCCTAATGCATATTATTACACTTTGCGATACCATAGCCATACAAAGACTTCATGGTATTGCATTTGATGGTGATTTCCAGAGCCAAGGGGGAATTTAGCTACGAGTATTACAGTATTTCTCTGAATTGATGAGGATGTTAGTCCGTCCTAAAAAGGAGCTTGTCCCTTATCAGAGAAAAACAGTGAAACTTGCAGCTACATGGTAAGCACATCACATCAGCTCAACTTACATAATCATGATGGAATATTCGCTGATCGTTGGCTGTAAGTTCAATGGGTATATCACTGAATTCGGTAGTGGTGCCAATTCGGTGCCATCAGTTAAGAAAATAAAGATTAGAACATGATTGGTACACGAGGTAGAAAATACGAGACTAATAATTGCAGGTTAGATGACAGCTCGTCTGCCGATTTGGCCGCTGGAGGCAGCAGCTAGCGCCGTGAGAGTTTGATCATTGAATTTGGCAATTAATTTGTCACATAGCTGTGAAAGAATCAAATCAAAATACAAATACATCGAAATTTAATGAAGCCAGATAGATAATTATACGATTCGTGATCGATCGTCAATTTGTTCAATGCATTTACAGTCCCGTCGACCGTCGTACCCAAAGGTCGTACCCCAGCAGCGAATCCCAGCATTTGAATATCGCGGTCTATGCTCTGGGAGACTGGGATTCTCTGGGATAGCGTGCGGCGAAGTGAACGTACGCATGCCGCGGCAAAAGCAATCAGCGAATACTGAAGGTAAGAGAATACTTAATTAACTAATCTAGGCCTCTACCACCTGTTTGGCCATCGGTGCAAGGCCTTAACACGTTTTTATCTTTTATTAATAGCTAGGACACAATGATTAGGTAAGTTCACTGGATCAAAGCCTAGGTTACATGTCTAGGTTAGGTTACCTACTGGACGTTTGCAAAATCAAGTCAACTAAGTGCAATGAAGTGGCTTTTTCGGAAAATTCACACAGTTAAAATTGTCTGGCAATGCCTGGTAATCGCTTTACGTGACTAATGTCTGGGTAGTATTAAAATTCATTGCTCGGCGTCAGGCAGACGGCGAAGGCTAGGGCCGAAGCCGCCAAGATATCAGCCAGCGACATGAGTTCTTTGTTTGTCTCCTAGATGTCGCTATCACATAGGCAACCCGCAGCACAACCAAGAAGTGCCGCTGCCGCTGCCTAAGCACAAGGTAAGGCAAGAATAAAATGGCAGGAATCACAAACGGTACTTTTTAAATCTTCAATCTCACTTACTGGATTTTGATATAAATTTCAGGAAACCGTATTTTTTTCCCAACTTAGTCTGCTTTTTATTAGCAAAGTAGGGTTAACAGTTTTGTAACTATTCAAAATTTACAAAATATTTGAGAATTTTAAAAACTTTTCTTTTCTTTACAGCCAAAAGTTATTGATGAGCGTAGCGAGCGAAGCTAAATCTTCAATTTCACTTAGTGGAGAAAAAAAAATCTTCTGAGTTTTTTGTTTTTTGTATGTATGTGAGTTCGTTCGCGCCCTACAGACCAAACGGCTGCTCCGATTTTGATGAAAATTTCAGGAAACCGTATTTTGTTCTGCTTTTTTCAGCAAAGTCGGATTAACATTTTCTTAACTAATTCAAAAGTAACAAAATATTTCAGAATTTTCAAAACTTTTCTTATCTTACAGTCAAAAGTTAAGTAAGTTAAGCTAAAAGTTATAGTTAAGCAAATTGATATGCAGCTGTGCTGAAGTTTTTGGATCTATATCTTATCTGGTTAATTGTTTATTCGTATTAGGCGAAGCAACTAGAGCCGAATCGAGAAAATTTGCGTGCACGGCGGTATATCAAGCTGAATTTTTTACCACGTGCTCAGAACACCCCAGGAATAATTACTGTGAAATACCACCCGGAACCGCCCCCCGGAACACCCCTTAAAAAATTGACAAAGTCAAAAAATGACAAAAATGTTAAAAAAATGTTTTATTTAAAAACGATCATTTGAAGTAAATCTCAGATTTCAAAATATCACTCAGGTATGTGTTAGCATATGCTAAACAAGAATCAGTAGCAAAACAAGCAACTTTTAATCATTGGATAGTCAATACTTGCAAAAAATAGACCAAAAATCGCTCGAAAATAATTACACGGCAGGACAGTTGTTCGTAAAAATCCAATTTTCGTGTCCGTACATTAATAAATGTACCAATGGATAGCTGTGTTCATTGGATAACAGGAAAAAAATATAAACCACTCAAAACGTAAACTTCATAGCAGAGTTTTTTCAAAAGAAGCAAAGCGCGTAGCGTAAAATACGTTTCCCGCCGTAATGTTACACGGGTTAAATCATTGTTAAACCATGGATAACTAAGTTCAACTGCATAAATTGATATAAATATCCACATATATTGTCATAATGCAAAATTAATGTTACTCAAAGGGGTAAAAAACCACCCCAAAAACTACCCCTATTTTTGCGATTTTTTTTGCTACCAATATTGTGGTTTTTTCTTCCTCCGTAATTTGGGGTGTTGATTATTTGGCATTACTCAACCAGATCATGCATTTTATCCAAAACGCACCCCTATTTTACAACTCCTTAGCATAATCGATTGTAATTAGTTTTAGAGAGACAAAGCTAATCGTGATGGTAAATTAATATTTAAAGTGCATATAAATTATATGCTATGGCACAATATAGATGCACCAACAAGAAGTAAGAACACAACTCAATATATTATCATTTGCACGTCCCCTTATTGATTCACATAGTTTACAATTATTTTAGTTCGGAGTTGCTTTAAATTAGGTTTGTCCCTAGAAAACACCATAGAATAAGGAGGTTCCACCAAGAACCTCCTTATTCTATGGTTCCACTCAGAAAAGTAGGATATCTGTTAGCGGAAAGAAAATCAACTGAAGACTAATTGCAGTTTCTAGAAGAAGTCGGAATCAGATCACCCCTATAAAGTAAAAGGTTGGACTGGTGCCGGTTGAAAGACACGGCGCTTTGTGTCGCTCTGCTTGCCAATAACTACACACAAACGTCATGATTGTTACTTATACAAAAATAAGTTAAACGCAGTTAACTAATTGAAGTCCTTTTCAAATCAATGTCGAATAAGATAAAAATGTTTTTCCATGCACCAGTTAAGTCATCCACGCGCAGCAAAAGTCTAAACATTGAGGGTCGCTGTTCACAATTTAAGACTACCTATATACCTGCACTAAAATGACTCCACTTTCAAATACACACACACACACACATTTAAGTCCCACATCCCCTTGTGTCAATTGGTTTCTTCAGTCCGAAATGGAAACCAAAACAAAACATTCAAAACTTATATTGAATCTCTTATTCTCGATTGGGAATGGCCGAGGCCCGGGGAGTGATTGCAGCTCGGGCCAGTCCGCGTCTGTGTGGGTCCAATAAGTCCTTTGCGAATAAAACAGAAGTTGGAGAGATTAAATTCTTTGCTTACACACTTAGATCTTACAAATACTGTTTGACTGGGATTTTCACTTTTTCTTCGCGATATAATTGAAGGAAGCAAGGAAGAAAGAAAACAACATTTGTGTCTGGCTATAAATCAGCCTTATCGGCTGATGCGATACACTATTCATTCCCATCAACTCTTATCCTTCTATGATGTCATTAATGATAAAATTTCGAACATAATTCATTATGAAAAACGTGTCGCTAGATTTTCAACTGCATAGAATAAAATCTGAATAAACCTTGCAGCCATGAAAGCATTCACGAGAACAAAACTGAAACAAATCTGCAGCAGTAATACCAAAAGCAAATATTTTAAATTAGGCTTGATTTGATCGGTGGTAAAAATGATATTTTCTTCTTAACCGGCGAGTACACAACTCCCTGGTTTCTAAATTCCAATTCCTGGCTTCTAACCATCCAAAGCATGCAGTTGCAATCATGAAGATCTTGCGTGCATGCAGGCCCCTTCTTGCAACGACCACTTCTTGCAGCGCAGTGCTCCTTGTTTATTGTGTGCCGAAGTGCTCATTGGACACTCATCCCTACCAATTTAATTATATCTTCATGAAAATGGTAAAAATTTAGAATCCATCTTTTAACTGGTTCAGCAGCTTGCAAAAAAATATATATAGAAAAACAAGATCCGGTGGGTGCTTACATAAAATTCCTATACTTTTGTGCCAAATACATTGCAATTTAGGGTGTTTTATGGACACATTTCTTGTGTTACAAGAAATTATGGACATTTAAATCGGAATTATAGCAAAGTGACTAAATTTCTGAAAATAAAACTGTTTGTAGGGACACTTAGTTACCTACCTACATTCAAGCTTGGTCGCCCGATTAATAATGTTTTGGAGTTGTTAATTAGGGGTGCGTTTTGGATGAAATGCATGATCTGGTTGAGTAATGCTTAATAATCAACACCCCAAATTACGGAGGAAGAAAAAACCACAATGTTGGTAACAAAAAAAATCGCAAAAATAGGGGTAGTTTTTGGGGTGGTTTTTTACCCCTTTGAGTAACATTAATTTTGCATTATGACAATATATGTGGATATTTATATCAATTTATGCAGTTGAACTTAGTTATCCATGGTTTAACAATGATTTAACCCGTGTAACATTACGGCGGGAAACGTATTTTACGCTACGCGCTTTGCTTCTTTTGAAAAAACTCTGCTATGAAGTTTACGTTTTGAGTGGTTTATATTTTTTTCCTGTTATCCAATGAACACAGCTATCCATTGGTACATTTATTAATGTACGGACACGAAAATTGGATTTTTACGAACAACTGTCCTGCCGTGTAATTATTTTCGAGCGATTTTTGGTCTATTTTTTGCAAGTATTGACCATCCAATGATTAAAAGTTGCTTGTTTTGCTACTGATTCTTGTTTAGCATATGCTAACACATACCTGAGTGATATTTTGAAATCTGAGATTTACTTCAAATGATCGTTTTTAAATAAAACATTTTTTTAACATTTTTGTCATTTTTTGACTTTGTCAATTTTTTAAGGGGTGTTCCGGGGGGCGGTTCCGGGTGGTATTTCACAGTAATTATTCCTGAGGTGTTCTGAGCACGTGGTAAAAAATTCAGCTGGATATACCGCCGTGCACGCAAACTTTCTTATTTGACGACTTTTAGCTCTGTTTATCCTCGCCTATATTGTTCCGACAATTTTTTATGATTCTTAATTATTTATCCGTCGAGATTCAAGTGGAAGGTGTAGGTGCGATAACCTTCATATTCTTGTAGGTCTTAAATCTTATCCTCAAGCCCTAAACAAGTACGCTCATCTTCAACGCGATTAGATTGAGCGTTCGCGAGGCCCTAGTAATACGTCTACCTTTAAGGCTCAGTACGAATTTGAAGGTAATTCAATAATTTTCGCTGTGAGAAATCAGTGTTACTGGTGGAATCTTACGCCAATAGGCAATTGATGATGGGTTAGCTGAGCAGGAAAATGTGCGTCCAACCGGGATACAAACATTCCTTGTCTTCTGAGAACGAGGTTAGGTGCAAAACGTCAGAGCCATCTCTGCTGAGAATGAGGCTGGGTGCACGGTCAGAGCCATCTCTGTGACGAAGTCGTCGAATACACTTGCACAAGTTGCCTGCGTAGAACTCGTAGCATTACGAGTCGCTTCTTCCCCTTCTCTCCTGAGAGCCCTTTCCTCACCCAGCGAAGCGGGAATCTTGTGCGGCCGGGTAGCTCAGTGGTCAGAGCAACCGCCCGGCAAGCGGAAGGTCCCGGGTCCGTATCCCGGTTCGGACGCACATTTTTCCTGCTCAGCTATCCCATCAATTTTTGTTGCGTTGAATGCTGGCTGCCAGTTGAGCACTGTGCTCTGTGCTTGGAGTATCCTGGACCAAGTCAGAACTGAGCGGTTTGGCAACGTTGGAAACTCGTGTGATCGCCGAAGTTAAGCAACATCGCGCTGAGTCAGGTGTTTGATGGGTGACCATCATGCACAGGATCAGTTCTGTTCGGGAGAGAGGTTGGAGGGTTTGAAGTTAGTACGACAACTTCACTTGCCTTGCTTGTCAACCTCTCGACAGCACGGATTAGCGGAGGAATCCTGTTGTTCGAGTTGTACCGTCCTTCGGGAGGGACGTAAAGCCGGTGGTCCCCTCGGTGCTTTTCGACAGGAGTAGGCTACGTGCCGGCACCGGTTTTCCCCTCCTCCCTTCTAGCCATAGGTTAGGTTAATCATCACCCTTTCATTCACCGATGCCGTTAGACCAGCGCCACAGGGCCGGTTGTCAAAACAGTGCGTCGTTAAACACCAATAATCAATCAATCAATCAATTGGACACCCTCGAACCAACTTTAAACATTTTCATTATAAAAATAGTCTAGTAAAGGAGTAAGATAAAATATTTTTGCTGCAAAATTTTTTACATTTCTCATTGTGTCATCAATATTTGCGATTTTATGAAAAACTTCCCCTAGAAAATGTTGAACAAAGACACGCTTTCACGTGACTTTCTGTCCAATTAATTATAATTTAATTTCAATTAATTTTCTGCTAAAATTAAGTTTGGCAATGCACAGAGCTAAGCATTCTATAACTGCTTTTGCGTCTTAAGCTTAAAGACCGTGTGAGGGGTAAACCATAAAAATATATGTCCTAGAGCTCAATGAGCTAAGAAAAATGGCTCTAGCCAACCTAGACCGCTCCCCACTCACGCCTCTCCAGCGCCGCTTGAAACTTGTTGTGACGTCAGTTCACTGATAGAAAGATCGCGCGGCCGCTATATTATGCAGTAGCTACCTTTTCAACACCCCCCTAGCTTGAGTAAAGACGATATTTTTGAGTGCATCGCACTTGTGGTTATGAGTAGTGTCATCTCGTCGAAGTAATTGGTAATTTAAATACTATTGCGTGAATGTATTGCCAATAAAAATAGGGAAAACTCGAGCATTGCGAAAAATCCCTCAAAAACCACGAGATAGCAACTTTTTCCCCTCTTACCTTCGCAAAGTTAGTCAAAATAATCCGGGTCAGCTGAAGCAGCGGCTTGAAACCCGGTGTAAGCGCCTCCCTGCTCCGGAAATTCACTTCTTATTGTTTTAACTACAGACGAAGGGATCACCTTTCGATTGTTTTTCCCTAGTGTGGTCCAAGAGTTCATCCAAAAAACGAACTGTTTATAGGCAATGTGCCTACACACACGTTTGTCACTTGACTTGAGATATTTTTTACAATCGCCGGATATTGCATTCAAAATTAAATGGTGTCTTGCTGTATTGAGTGCATCGATGTTTATTACCACACTTTCAAATGACGCGTGATGCGTAATACAGTCAACACTACCTCGAATTTTCGTGATTATTTCGCTTTCACTACAGCAATGACACTCGATGTCCGTGTGCATCAAAGTGCACTCTCCACAATTGCACCAATCGCTACTTGATAAAGTTGCCCGGCCAGAAAAGTCCAACTCGCGAAACGTGTTGTTTTGCACTCGTTTTGCAGCTAATTCTTCTGCGGAATAGGAGGGCTCAAATTGGTATGGTGTAAGCCCGGCGCCAGCCATGATGATACTGATCATTATTAGTGGTTTAGAAGGGATGTAAAATGAAATGATGACTTCACATGTTCAAAATATAACTGATTACGAATAGGAATTTTGTTTACGTTTCGAGGGATTTTATTCTATCTACAATCGTTCGAATCGCTTGAAACGAGTGTTCTGTAGTGTTTCAAGTGATGGTCGGGGAACAGTCGCGATGTTCTGAGGAATGGGCGGGTGGTCGGCGTCCTGTGTGCAGGGCAAGGGTGATACTCCACATGCCACATCAGATATCTTTCCCAGTAAATCTTCACGCCAAACATTAGATTTGTTTTCGTACTTAGTACGAAGCACCCATTTTTTTGTCGCTTTCGAGAAGCGCACCGATTCACCAGTCACACTTCGGCCTATGTTGGCGTTGTGGTCCAGTATAGCGAGCATTGATCGGAGAGTCATGCCTTCGTAGGAAAAATGAACTCTCTTAGGCATATATTTCAACCTGACGTTCACAACCTGACACTTGAAAGCCAATCTTATACAACTCGTACTGCTCAAAGCTGGATGTCGCTGCATGTGTGTTATTAGTATTTTCTCAAAAGTATAGCAAAGCAACTCAAAATAAACTACTTTAGTAGGAAATCTCATGCGACTCGAGGAACATTAGTGTCAGTAGGAGTTTAAAGGACTGGTCAACTCGCATCTTTCTTGCCTGCAAACACCGCTTCACTCAATAAACATTATTGACATGTTGCGTCAAAATGATCGTTTTCTTTTCAAATTTCAAAAAATACTCAATTTGAACACAGGTAGTGTTAGGTGGTAACATGCTCAACCTTTAGTCAAGAGCAAGCGCATTCTAAACGACTAGCGACTAGCGAGCTCGCTGCGTGCAGCTGAGGCGACAGCGCCCGGCGTCTGCCTGCTAGCACCGCCAGGTTGTGACGTATGATAAAACGGTCGCCGCTCGGCCGGATGACTTTTTGAAAAAATAAATATTTTTTTGAATGTTTTGTGGACAAAACTACTCATAATACATTAAAAAACCTCAATTTGCGGAACTTAAGCCTCACACGGCCTTTAAGGTATGTTAGATTAGAGGATGCCAAAATTATATGATGAATGATAATATTCACTCAATTTGATCCAGGATGCTTAGGTTAGATGATAGTTTTGACAGGTGAATAATTCTTGTCGTTGCCTGGTTTCCGCGTGTCTGTCTTGAGTCTGTCTCAGGCTGACAGTTGTCTGTCGCGTTGCAGGAAGCAGCAGCAGCGATCGCTTTCCCGGACACCTTGCTGCCAGCATCTTCCTTCTGCTTGGATCGCCGCCAGGCTTCAACCGTGAGTCAGACCTCGTCTCCCAGCAGCATTCACTCTCAGTTTTACTTCACCTACAGACTCAGCACTACTTTGCCAGGAATTCATCCACACTGCACATGGGATATTATGCCGTCGATAACAAGATTTTAACTTTTGCAGATTACTTGGACTCTCTGATATCAGCCATCAAGTCGGGTTGCGGCTCGTGATCTCAAGCAGCAAGAGAACCTACGAGGGTTGATGGCGAGAAAGGTGAGATGAGTCTTTGAATGGAAATTATATATATTTTCTTTTTCAAAGATAAGGGCAGGCAAACTCTGTGGGCGGATGTAAGATTCAAGTGGATTTAAAAGTGCAGCTGGCAGAGATTAGGGAAAGGGTTTTTTTTGTGAAGAACAGATAAATTTTTACAGGACCAAGTTTTTACTTATAAATGTATGACACGTATTAAAATTTTGTTTACGTGGTACACTAATTATTTTATCTTAAAATTAGATGAAAATCTTCAGAAAAATCAAGCTGCCAATCTGAAACCTAGTTTAAACTGATCAAAACTGAAAACAAAGAATATCAAATCTTTAGTTAAGGCATGTTAACTATAGATGGCTATTGATAAGCTCTTGGGGGCGAAGATTTCCACAGTTTGCTGAACTCAGCCCTTCTTTGATCGGAATTCATTTTCAGGAACGCTGCAAAATGGCGCGATTATAACAACATTTTTTTAAATATTTTCTAGATAACTTGGACTCTCTGATATCAGCCATAAAGTCAGATTGCAGCTCGTGATTTCAAGCAGCAAGCAACAAGTTGAAGGTGAGTGAACTCCAAAAGATTGTTGTTTAGAAAGATGAAAATTAAAATCATCTTGTGTTACAGATTTGAACAGGTTATAATTCTGTGGCGCAGTTTCACACATTTGTAGTTGCAAAATATTTTGGATTGCATTTATGTGTCTATTTGCATTCACAATTATCATAAATAATAACAAAAAATAATGCCACTATGCCGAGAGTTTTCGTGTAATTTAAGAATTTTCAAAGTTTGACATTAAATGTGTATTAAAGTTTAATTGTGTGTAATCAACTATAAAAAAAAAGATAATTATAAGAAACGAAATATCAATTCCAAAAGATGTCTCCGGCTTTTGTTTTCAAGTCTTGCTGTGCTTGAGACACGGAACGGACAGAGAAGTCCGGCTGCCGGCTAACGGTGTTCTGTCCTCGCTTGCAGCCGACGATGGCGCGCTACAAGAAGCTCCCAGGCTTCTCGACCACCGAGGGCCAGTCGATGGAGGTGAAGCTCTGTGCGCTGCTTTACCTGCGCGCCGTCAACAGCGACCTCGACTTCCAGCTGGCGTCCAACGTGGCCGGCGCCGGCGCACTCGACGACATCGTCTTCTGGTTCCGCCAGCCGGACACCGCCACCTGGACCTCGGTGTTCGTGCAGACCAAACACAAGAAGGATGCCAGGCTGATGCCCGCCATGTTCACATCAGACAAAGGTGACTTCTCCATGCCTAAATACTTCAAGTCGTTCAAGGAGATCCAAGCGAGGAAGTCCAGCGAAGCTCCTGGCGCCAAAGTTGACTTGCTGTCCGGGGCCATCGCAGACAAAGTGTTTGTCATCTTCACCAACGCGCCACCGAACAAGTTCATGGGGCGGGGGCGTAGCGAGGTCAAGGGGAAGGTCGAGGAATTCTTGAGCACTTCGGCCGACGGCAAGATCTACGACTTCGATCCGGACGCGGAGGACGCGGAGAGCTTGGACAAGAAGGTGTTCGACAGCTTGGACAAGAAGGTGTTCGACAGCTTGGAGGGCGACGCCGACGACAAGATCCGGTTCATGAGGCAGACGAAGCTGTTCTGCAGCCAGGCCAGCGCCGGCGCCGGCGCCTTCGACGCGCTGATCCTCGACGAGCTAACTGAGCTGAAGAGGCCGGAAGTGAGCGCCGCCATCTTTGCAACGAGCTTCATGGCCTGCGTGACAAACTGGTGGGAGAAACCGGACACGGCGGCCATCTTGGATCGGAGCAGTGACTTGCTGGAGTTGGCCGCGAAGAGGGCGCTAGTGGAATCGCAGTCACTGCAGCAGCAGGAGCATTACCGGCTGAAGATAGAATTCCAAGAGCTCGGCCTCCTGAAAACAACGCTGGCAGCGTCTGATTGGTCGGCGCTCCACGTCGCGTCCAGCGAGTACTCTGCGCTCTTGACTTGCGCTAAAGTCCTGCAGGCCGGCCCAGGCGCAAACCTCTTTACAACCATCGGCCACTTGGCGGAAAACCACGCCTCCATCTTGCCCGTCTGGCACGAGGGAAACGCCAAGACTCTCATTGTCCTTATGTCTGAACAAGCCGAGGCCCAGGGTTCCCAAGGTTACGCGGATGTTGCCGAGGAAATGTCCGCCATTTTGTCTGCCGCTAAATGCAAGCACCGGGCCGTGGTTCTGTCTCGTGCGAGCAACAGTTTAACGGAGGCACTTGCTGCGCCGTTGGGAGGTCGATTCAAGCACGTCACGGACACCTTCGAGTTCTCCCAGATCAGCGAATCGGAGACCAGGAGGCTGGACGCCAAGTTCAAGTTCCAGGGTTTCCCCGCGTCGCTAGAGAAGTTCCTCGGCCGGGATTGCGACCAAGAAACTCAAGCTCTGCACTGGGCCTGTCTCGTTGACGTCATCAGGTGCGACAAGGAAGTTTCCGTTGGCCCCGCCTTGGCCAATGACATCACTTACTTCATCCCCAGAACCTTAGAGCGAGTAAAAATCAGCCCCTTTGTTCTTGACACTTCATTTTTTGCACAAGTTGTGACCGTGGTTCATTCAGCGCTGCAAGATGTTCAAAGAATATTAGAAAAATGTGACAGTTCTATTTCGCAGGACATTTTTTTTGCTTCCCTTAACAAATACTCTAAATTTACTACTCTTAGCTCAGAAAATGTTATCAAGGGATCCGAGTTTAAGCTCGGATCATTCGCAGGTTGTTCCTTAGGCCTAAGGGTCGGCCAGGAAGACGAAGTCACGGCGCTACGAATCCGTCTCCAGGACAACTCCAGCCGAGGATGGATTCTCTTTGTGAGTGAAGAAGTGAGCGATGAAGATGTCACAACACTGTCGGGTTTCAACCGAAGCGAGCATTTCTTCCGCTTGTCGGGCGAACGGCTCCTGTGGAAGAAGTCTGTGGGCGACAGCATGGACTTGATCCGAAGACACGTGGACGAGGCTCAAGTCACCGAGCTCCGTCCTGACTCCGTGGCCGACCTTGAGGAAAGAGTGGTGCTGGTCTGCAACGAGCCCGGGATGGGCAAAACCACCCTGATGAACCATCTCGCCCTCCAGACCAAGCTAGCCCTTCCCCACGTCTGGGTTATCAAGATAGCTCTTAACGACCATACCAAGCTTTTTCAAGATGATATCCATCTCGACGCCGTTGAATTCCTATTGGCTGCAACCAACACTACGTCATCACTTCAACGGTCGTTGTTCAAGTCTGCATTGGCTACTTCTGGGAATGTGATCATCATGATGGATGGATTTGATGAAATCTCTCCAACTTATGAAGAACAATGTTGTAGCCTTATGACAAGTCTTTTAAAAACTGGCGCACGGAAAATTTGGATAACTTCTCGTAACACAATGAAACAAAAACTTGAAGATCATTTAAAAATCATTGCATTGAAACTACTCAAATTCAACGAAGGCGACCAGCGAAACTTCTTTTTAAAGTATTGGAAAGAATCAGCCCCGATTACGGCAGAGTTAGACAAGTTTATAACCAGCCTCCTCAAGATGACCCATGAAGCCTTCAGCGACCGGGAGAAGGAATTCATGGGAGTTCCCTTGCAGACGCAGATGATGGCCGAGGTCCACGAAGATTACGTTGCTGGCAAGACCAAAATGTCGCTGAAGAAGTTAGACTTGTTTCAATTGTTGGAACAGTTTATTGACAAGAAACTCCACATCTTTGCAAATAGCAAGCAACTTATGAACCCAAGTAGCACTGATTATGAAGATCATATTCGCAGTTTAAAAGAGAAAACAACTGTCGATCACATGCAGGCAGGGCTCATTGCAATCCTGAGCGACCAAGATCTAGGACTCCTTCATGCAACATCTTTAAACAAAGAGACCAAAGATTTCTTCGAGCGAATCAGAAGTGGCCGGGACAAGACTGGCATCATCGACAGCATGGTTGACGACAAGCCGCGCTTCGTGCATCGCGTCTTCGCAGAGTATTTCACGGCCATGTGGTTCGCCAGGCATTTTGCAGAGAATGCACGCTTCTTGAAAAACAACTTGTTCACCGCCAACTTGACTGTTGTCCGCGACATCTTCGACCGGATTCTGTGCAGAGACCAGCATCTACACACTGCAGTGTTGAACAACGACGTCGGGAAAGTCAGGGAGTTGCTGGACACGGAAGGATCCGACGTCAACGCCAGGGACGCCGGAGGAAGAACTGCTCTGCACTTGGCTGTCACCTTCAGTGCCCTTAAGGGGCCTGCAGAAGTCACAAGATGCTGTGAAATGTTTGACCTTCTTGCCAACCGAACCACCGACTTCGAGCAAAAAGATAAGATTTTCAATCTCCCTCCTCTTGGACATGCACGCTGCACAGGATCTTGGATCGCCGGTGATAAGCTGCTCACTTGCAAAGCTATATCTAGTCAAGACTTGAACGTACATGTTTTCGACATGTTTTCTATCAAGACTTAGAATCACTGATGAGGTTTTATTTGCATGTTCGGGGTCAATTCTTTTGCTTTTCTAATGATTTCCAAGATCTGCTTCCCAGTGCGTGTAAACAAGGAAGCTTGCGTGTCGCAACGCTGCTTGTCTATGGAGGCGCAAGCATCGATTGGGAATCTGCTGAAAGTAAGACCCCGTGGCACATTACTTGTCAACACGGACAACTTAACATCGCAGAGTTGCTTCTCAGCGCGTGGCGAAGCAACAAGATGCAGGGCAGCAACATCCTGCAAGCTGACACCGATCTTATTGACAGGCGAGACAAGTTTGGCAACACTGCCCTGCATCTTGCTGCTAAAAACGGCCACGCTGATGTCGTAAGCTTCCTGCTCGGCCAGGGCGCTGGCGTGCGCTGCTGTGATAAACAAGGTTACACTGCTTTACACTCAGCAGTTGGTGAAAAACACCTGACCGTTGTCATGGCGCTACTTGACGCAATGCCCGACGCCGAGGAGAAGGCTTCGTTCGCCAACGACCGCGATAAGTGGGGGCTTACAGCAGTCCACCTGGCGGCCAAGGAAGGAAGCATCGAATCGCTGAAGCTTCTTGTGAACGCCAGGGCGACGCTGGGTGCAGTTGGATATGAGCAAAGAACAGCGTTGATGGCAGCGGCTGAGGAAGGTAACCAGGACATGGTCGAATTCACTGTGAGCTCTGTCAAAAACAAAACCAGCAAGCCACGAGGAACCGGCGTTGCTAGGGGAAGTGAAGAAGGGTTGTCTGGCGTTGAATACGTCAACCAAGGAGACTTTGACGGTTGGACAGCCCTTCATCTCGCTGCTGAACACGACCACACTGATGTCGTGCGCTTCCTGCTCGGCCAGGGCGCTGACCCACGAAGCCGTGATAATGACGGTAAAACGCCCGCGGATCGGGCGATTCGTTGGAGACACGATGACGTTGCAAGAGTTTTGCGCGCCGCGGAGGCCGAAGCCGAGAGCACGGCCTAGTTGAAGCTCGCCGTGACGCCGGCAACAGTCAACCGGTGTTTGACACTTGCACCTGCCGGCTCCACTTGTTGCCTAGCAACACCGAGTTGCCAGGCAACAGTCAACCGGTGTTTGACACTTGCACCTGTCGGCTCCACTTGTTGCCGCCTCGCCGCGGATTGGACGGGAGCGATGTTTTTGCGAACGCCGGCCGCGCGCTGGCTTCGAGCTGATTGCTCTGATTGGTCGATCGATCCGGTTGGCCGCCGGGACGATGTCTTCTCCTCGCTTCTCCTGAAGCACGGCCTCGTTGAACACTGTTTTAAACACAGGACCGAGTTGGCAACCACGTGTTGCACCGGCAAGTAATAATCCTGTCCTAGCGTGCACGTGATTGGCTGAGATTGCCTCGCTATTTGATATTTGTCTGAAACACGGACTGTGTTCATGTTTATCTTTATAAAAATGTCAGCTCGTTGTGTCGAGTTCGAAACGTTGACGTGGAAATGACGTGTGACAGTTGAGACGAGCAACAGGCTGCAGAATGCACGTGTTTTTCCATTGAATTGTACTAAAAGCTGGCTCTGTGTTTATTTGTGTCGCTATTTTCTCGGTGCTGATATTTCAGTTGTTTTCCTGGCTGAGCTGGATAATTCAGCCGAGATTTTACTCACAACGCCTGTTGCTTCGATCAAAGACAACTCATGTTTACTTGTCTGCGTTGCAACTGTTGAATGTCTTTCAAATAAAACGTTCTTATCTGCCAATGTTAATATTGCTGTTCTTTTGTTTGTTGTTATGACGTCACTGGTGGACCTGCATAAGCCCAGCTTGATACAAATAGTTGATGGAAACTGTACTGTTTTTAGGAGGTACCGCTTCAGATGTTCAAATGCTAGATTTCTTTCATGTGTAAATTTTATAATTTTATAAATGGTGCTAATTATAATACAAAAGGAAGGTTTAACTATGTCGGAAATTAATGAGACATCGGCCAATTAAATAATTATCTTTTTGAACTTTGTTTTATAAATTACTTGTTTATATTCCTTGTTCTTGTAGGATAAATAATCCTTGTTTAATAAAAAATATTTGATGTTTTTCAAGAACACATTGACTCGATTGTTTTTCTTTGAAATAAATTATTTTATAAATTATTCCAGTCCCTTCCGTTTTTCCAGTTATTTCCAACATAATAAATTCCCTGCCAACCTGTTGAAACTTGAAGATTGTTCCATCAGCTTCGTTGAAACAACGCTCATCCCTAACGCGGTGAAAACAAGCGCTAGCGAAGCCCTGGTGAGTTTTATTGGAAGTAGGCTTGACAATGACTACGAGCTCGTGGACTCACAGCTGATGGTCATCAAGGAGGCCGAGATCACGGTGAGGTTCAACGACAGGTATCATGTATCATGTATCATGTATCATGTATCATGTATCATGTATCATGTATCATGCATAATGTTTCATGTATCATGTATCATTTATTATGAATCGAGTATCATGTATCATGTTTCTTGTATCTTGTATCTTATTTCATGTATCATGTATCATGCTTTTTTTTATCGAGTATCATGAATCATGAATCATGTATCATATATTATGTACCATATATTATGTTTCATGTATCATGTTTCATGTATCATTTAACACTTCATGTAACACTTTCACTGCAACTTTAAAAAAAGTTTGCCTTCAAATGCGATGCCGAGGGAATTAAAAAAGACATATGGGTTTTACTCGAAACAGTGTGTTGTTCAAAACAGCAGCCAGCCGATTCCTGAACGAGGCCTATTCTAGTTTTTCCTTCTCAAAAATTGTAGAAGGAGCTCAGAGCACTAGTATTACGTCATCAAATTCGCGCCTAAGATCATGTGAATCAATTCCCCGTCGTGTTAACGTACTACCCCCCCTTCCCCGGGGCGGGTCCCCCCACCCCTCCCTTCCAGACGGCAGTGTCTCTGCCAGGGTACAAAACATCGCCTTCTTACAACAATCAAAACTTGTAACCATCCAGCCTGCAGCCACGACCGCAACCTTCACGGATGTCACCAACTTTTCACCCAAGCACGCTGGGACGTTGAATTTCACTCTGCATGCCAAACTTTTCATCCGCTACACGCCTGTCTTGTAGGATTTTACTTCTGACTCGCGGTCGCCGAGATAGAAAACCTACCATCATCCCAAATCTAGGCACGACCGCCTCCTTTTATAATTAAATAAATATCAATTTGTGGCTACATTTTTACATCGCATCATGTTGGTAGTAATTTATAAGCTGTAGGTAGACTTGATATTCTTAAAAAATAAATAGATTGCTATTACTCAAAACTTCAATCAGGATAAGAAAGAAAATAAACTATCATAAGAGCATGACTAGTTTACGTCGGTATAAAATTATTCACATGCCGACCTGTTGTTTTCGCCGAGCACCGCTAGAGAGAGCTCGCATGTGATTTCGGCTCGCTAGTAGCAACAAGTAGGTAGCCAAGGCCGTTGATGAAAAGACGAACATGATTTCACAGCTTTTTGACACTAAAAACACAGCCCTAACTCGAAACTATAGCTCTGCACAACGCTTATATGATACTTATTGTAAATCACATGACATTTGTCCAGTTCGGGACTCGAACACGTGATATTTCTGTGAAACACTTGACCAGCGACACGGCCCCGCGAGAAATCGTAATGTTCAATGAAATCCATTATGGCCGCCGGGCAGGTTCCCTCGGCTGCCGATACGAGCGTGCCGAAGAGTAAGACAGACACTGACAGAAGAGTTTTACAGCGATGCGATCGTTCTGTCATTGAATATATTGTACTTCGTTGTTCAGCTCTGTCGTTCATTCTCATTGCATCTTTGCTTGCTATTTAGTGTTATGTCAGCACGCCGTGTTTAGTTAAGTTTACATTTAAAGGTAAGATGCTAAAGACGTAAGATTAAGATTAAGAATATATAGTTGTCGTGCTATTCCGTGACAAGTTCACGGAGACAAGCAGCATGTCAAAAATTATTTTGAGGTTACTAGGTACTTCAAGGTGAATTTCTAAAACAGCAAAAGAATAATGAAATAATCAATGATCGTGTTGATTCTCCAATCCTCCACACGTATTCAATGTTATAGTAGTAGAGTAGGTTACCTTAGGAGGCTTTATTTTAGTTAGGTAGCTAGGTACATTTACGATTCTTTCCCACAATCAAGTCCTCTCTGTATGTATACCAAATCTGAAAAATCTGACATGTTGCTTACTGCACATTGAGTTTGTAGGAGATCTCATTCCAATTACAACGCTTTTATGTTAAATTAACTACTTTGGTTTGATAGAGACAAATCACTTGAATTAACAGTGTGTTTTCTGATGCAGGCAAATTGTCACGAGTCAAGGAGATCCACACTGGCCAAGTAGGTCCAGGAAAAAGCCACATGGATGTCTTTGAGTCAAAATTTCATGCAGAGGTACGATATTGGAATGTCGTAAACTGATTGGAAGCACAGCGAGTTGCACTTACGATACTGTCACCAGCGCTACCACTGAATTAGGAAATTCAATGGTGCCACAATGCTATTTCAGCAGAATTTCCTACAAGTATTCTATAGATTAGTAAAATATTTGATACCGTCCACCTAGATGGATGATGTTGATTGATAATTATTTGATTCCGTTGTCTTGGAGACCGACTTGTCTCAAACTTGGCCATTACTGAAATATGATTTCGACTTAATCAGTAATAGAATGTCTTTTCTGTATTAAAGGCAAAACAGGAGCCAATAAGCTTGGACGAATTTCCCCAAGAAGGTAAGAAGGGAAAGGAAAATAATAATTAAACAAATAATTCCATCAGTTTCCTTCTAAAATCATTCACTAGAAAGTTGAAACCCATTTAATTTCTTATTAAATATGTAGGTGCCAGTTATAAAACCCTTAGTACTCACTAACTTTTTCTGTTTCTTACTCTGCAGAATTTTTTCATTTTCTACTTTTGTATCCTTTACCTCCTTTGATAACATTCCTCCGAAATTTACAGAAAGCCACAGAATTAGGTAGAAACCGCAAAAGTGAGTGAATATGAGTCCTGGCAGCAAAACCTAGCAATATACTGATGTTTTTGGGGATAGTTTGCTGCCACCAGAGGCAAGAGCCTCGAAAAATAAGGATAAAGAAGATCGGTAACTAGGAGAGCGGTTTCGGGGTAGCCGATTAGAAATAAAGAGGTTGTCAGGTTTTAAAATTAAAAGTATAAAGATGTATTGAATAATTAAATAGAATTTACAAAGAAGAAAAGAAGCTGGGAACCAATATTTCCCTTGAGAGTGGGAACCAATATTCCCCTCTTTAAAATCTACTCGAAAGGAAAATCATCCAGGTGGAAGTTAGAGAGCTCTGATTTTACACTGGCAGAAGCTCCTCTATTTATACCAAAAATACCCTGACCTACTGCATGTTAAAATACAGTGGTGGGGGTTATGAATAGCAGATGTGACTATTGACAAATGGGGGTAAAAATTTACAGATGTTCAGTTTACAATATGGGGGTGGCTTTTGCCCTAGGATGTGATACATGATATTTGTGTGAAGAAAAGAGGGGATGCTTAAAGAATGCTTCATTACAGCAACATGCTGGGGAATTGTAATTGTAATTGTTCAATTGTAAATTCACCTCCAATCCAGACCCTTCAAATCGCAGTCAGCTGATAAACATGACTTCACGATTATGGAGTAATTAATTCTGTTGCTTGTTTTTGCAGCCGAGTGGCGTATCAAGACGGAGGAGGTGGACATCTCCGATTACGAGCCTGAACCTAGCGGTGAGTGAACGACTCGGATATACAAACGCTCTTTGCTTGCCTGCCTAAACTTTAGGCGGTTTCCGGGGATTTGCCAGAGGTTGACATATTTTTCTTATGATGAATCTTCTCTGGGTTCTATTTGTTAGACATATTGTGATGGGCGTAACAAGCCAAGCAAATCTTAAATTATTATAATAATTTTTTTAAACGGGATTGTACTATTTATCACTAGAAACAAAATAAACATTTGAAAAAAGTCATATTCCACTGTCGGAAACCCTTGTTTTCTACGTGTCCACGGACGGTCCTTCAGCCCGCCGTTGTACATGGCCTTCGGTACATTTATCTTATATCTAGTAGTTTTCCACGGCAAAACTTAAAATGTTTCCGTCTTCGATTGCAGACAATGACTGGTACGTCAAGGACGAATTCTCTGCAGCCGCTGTCTCAAGTTCCGAGCCTGCAACCGACCCGCTTTCAGCCGCTGGGACCAGCCGCATGTCAAAGGTCAAGGAGTTCTGCTGTAAAGAGTGTGATTACGAGACTGCAAGCAGGAGAAACTTCAAGCGACACATGTCAAAACACACGGGCGTGAAAGATTTCCGCTGTGAAGAGTGTGAATATAAGACTGTACACAAGCAATGCTTACAGCATCACATGTCAAAACACACCGGTGTTAAAGAGTTCTGCTGTAAAGACTGTGAATACCAGACTGTATACAAGCAATGCTTACAGCATCACATGTCAAAACACACCGGTGTTAAAGAGTTCCGCTGCAAAGAATGTGAATACCAGACTTCAAACAAACAAGGCTTGACACGACACATGACGGTACACACCGGTGTTAAAGATTTCCGTTGCAAAGAGTGCGATTTCGAGACTGCACACAAAAAAAACTTGAAGCTTCACATGGCCAAACACACCGGTGTTAAAGACTTGTGTTGCAACGAGTGCAATTACAAGACTGCTAACAGTGGAAACTTCAAGCTCCATATGTCAAAACACACCGGTGCCAAAAACTTTTGCTGTGAATTGTGTGAATACCAGACAGTGTACAAAAAAAGCCTACTGTCTCACATGTTGAAACACACCGGTGTTAAAAACTTGTTTTGTAAAGAGTGTGATTACAAGACTGCATTCAGACAAAGCTTACAGTCCCACATGCTAAGACACGCCGGTGCTAAAGACTTGTTTTGCAGCGAGTGCGATTACAAGACTGCGTTAAGAGGAAACTTAAACCGACACATGACAGTACACACCGATGTTAAAGACTTGTGTTGCAACGAGTGCAATTACAAGACTGCTAACAGTAGAAACTTCAAGCTCCATATGTCAAAACACACGGGTGCCAAAAACTTCCGCTGTGAATTGTGTGAATACCAGACAGTGTACAAACAAAGCCTACAGTCTCACATGTCAAAACACACCGGTGTTAAAAACTTGTGTTGTAAAGAGTGTGATTACAAGACTGCGTTCAGACAAAGCTTACAGTCTCACATGCTAAGACACGCCGGTGCTAAAGACTTGTTTTGCAGTGAGTGCGATTACAAGACTGCGTTAAGAGGAAACTTAAACCGACACATGACAGTACACACCGGTGTCAAATCGATAAAGAGGTTGTGACAAACAAATTGTTATACATAGTTTATTGTAGTTAGGATAGTTACTATCAGAATAGCATAGGTAATAAGTTAGTCCTCATCCCAGCCACCTGCAAGTGCGCCCAGGAAGACGTGTGGACCAGGAGGGTTGCTACCCCTTCTGGTCAGTGAAGTCCGGTGCTCCAAGCGTCCAGCATTACCTGGTCCGCCAGCCGCTTCTCTGCTGTTACAATAAATTTGCTTACTTCAGCTCGTTCACTGATAAAACCCGTGTTCAGAGTTTGTTATTTGTTTTAAAGGAAAGCCGTCCGACCCGATTGTCAACAAGGTCTATGATAGTGTGAATTTAGGTTAGGTTAGGTTTCTGACAGTTTTAGAGTCTCAACCCTATTAACACAAGATCGAAGAAATCCTCTCCGCCGAAATTACAACGTCCAATTAAGGGACTAACCTCTGAATAAAATCTCATCTCCATGGTGAAAACCTATCGGTTGCGTCTCTTACATTCTTAACTGGAAGTTAACTATTTAACTAGATATTGTAATGTGCTAAGGAACAGCATCGGGAGAAAAAAAGGGTTTAAAGCTGATGTGGATGGAACAACAGACCACGGGTCATTATACCAGTCATACCCAGTCCAACTGCCAGGAATCAGCAAGGGCAATCAGATCGATCATTTTATTTCACTTTATTTTCTTGGGTACAATGTGTAATTTTAATTAATTTAATTTAACACATTTTTGTAATTGATTTTGTTATTTTGAAAGAAATTTGTTTGTGTTGAGTGTGTCCGTCCTTGTCGTTATTATAAGCACAGGTTCAAAACCACATATGTCTTGAAGTCTTTTATGATATTGTTAGGAAATGCATGCGTGCATTTCGTGGCTTGGGTGAGCTGTTGCTGACAGGTGAGGAATGTGCCAGGTCAGCGTCAGCGTGGAGAGATGAAAATATTATTGTTTCACCTCTTTAAGCGAACATATTAATTTACAAAATAACTGCTTTAACACAATTAATAACTTTGTGAGATGTCCCAGTAGGGCAACAAGTAAAATTTGGTAAAAGGTAGTTGTCTCGATTTAGCCGTGTGATGTCTCGCTACCGAACTTAAGAACTCAAAACTTAAACGTCAGAAAGTGCAGCGTTGTTCAAGGTTTTAAAATAAGGTATTTTCATTTTTCACACATTAGATATTATTTCAGTGCTTTACGGAGACAAGAACATAGTGGCTCGATACAGAACTCAAAAACATACTCGTAATAACAGGTGCACGATAATGACATCGGATTTTCTTGCGGGAAAACATAATTATTTTAGTTTTCTCAGCATAACACCAGAAAAAGCTTGCAGTGCTGATTTTCTTGGAAAAAAATCATACTTTTTTAGATGTGCCTTACACTAGGGAAGCGATATGTTAGCAAGTCGAAATTGATGCTAGATAGGAAAATAGATAGAAGTGAGAATTCATCACGTTGTGTTTGTGTGAATCTATTTCGACCGGCATCTCACTAGAAGCCTACCGTGACCGGACCATCATTGAGTGTTAACTTGTAAAAGCAACCTCACTGAAATGCAGGTAGATTCGTACAAGTCCTATAGAAAGCCACGTAAAAGCGGTTGTGTGCACTGCCAAGAAACCGTCAAGTTGGGATAAACTGGAGCAGAACTAAGTTACTCTTGTAGTACGACCAGGGTGCAAAATCTAAGAAATTTCAAGCGAAATTCGTTGCAACTGAAGGAAAGTTGAAATCTGTATCGATTGCAATGATATATTTTATTTATTAACATGTCAAAAGGGCCAACCGTCCAGGGTTGGCCTGCCTCACGAGCACCCAGGATGACAATAGTCGGACAAGAGACAAAACCCTTCTTTTTACTTCCTCTGATAGAAAATTCATTGTAAACACACAGTTTTTAGCGGAGTATTAGCTAGTTCCGTTCATTCAGTTCAGATATAAATTCCTTAACTTCAATGATTCAATTTTACAACAGATCGAGATGAGTCTAAAGAAAGTATTTAACAATTTAACTGGATAATGAATGCCAAGTCCCGAACTCAAAACAGTTTGAGTTTGAGTCTTGGCATCCAATTACCCTGTTAGATAGTATTTCTGAAAACCAACGAGCTAAGATTAGGAGAAGTAACGGAGCCTGATGATGTTCGCACGGCTTGTTCGTTGCTGGCTGTCCGTCGTCCGTTAGCTCAGCAACGTTGGCACCTACCAGTTGTCTGTTTGTGTCGCGCAGACACCTGATATCCAGCCACCCGTGCTCCTTCAGTTCAGCGCCGTCTGAAAACATACCGTGGTTTTAATTTTCAAGGTACGACGTATGGTCAATTTCTATTTCTTCCATTGCATTGATTGCCTGGTTATTGTTTTCATTGACAGCTCCACTCTGCACTTGTGTAAGTATCTCAATGTCTTATCACTTTTTACTTGCAATCTTTGTACTTCCTTTATCACTGCCTTCTTTTCAGAGCAGAGCTTTGAAACGCAATCTTTGAAACGCAGGGATAAGAAAAAGCTCAATCTGATATCTCTTTTGTTAATGTACCTATCTAGCATTAATTATTCACTATCTCAACTGCAGTTTCTCTTTTGTACGTGGTGTATTTTAATTTATCATTATTTTTAATTAGTAAAGTTTAGTTGGAATGGGTTACATATTATTTTTGCCTCCACTAGTACTACAGCAGAGAAAATTCTAGGTGGTGCTAGGTATACTTATCCTTGAAAGCTGGTGTGTCAGAAAGGTTTTTTGTATTTGAAGTGAATGTATAGATTAAAGTTATATTTTGAGTGAAGATAAACATAGTTTTAGTTATTTTACATTAAGAAATAACTTGCCATCCAGAAAATCATTATAAAGTTTACTCTATAATATAATCAAGTGACTCGGGGATTGGGGATCTCTGTTAGGAAGTTCATGGAGCCATTCAGCATGTGTCAGAAAGGAACTGGTTTGAGTTCTACTTTGTGGTGGGCCGGATGGTTGTCTTGGCACCGAGAGTGACAACTCGTTCAAAGCTGGGTGGATGTTCGTTTCAGCTCTCATCACAACCGTTTAATATACAATTGGTACGTACCCGCTACCAACACCTCATACCTTCTTAGTTAAGTTTGCCTCTCACCAATCGAGAGTCTCATTCGATCTCGTAGCTTTTATGCACTGGTTTTTCTCCTGAAATTTGATAGGACGACGTATGTATTTCAATTTGCCGGTATTAACCGGTATCAGCGGGTATCGATCAGGTATCGAATGCTGGGCCCATCCACAGTTGGCAGAGAAGCCCTTGCAAACCTGTCAGGTGATGTGACAACTGCAATCTGTCTTGTCCAGTCCAGCCATCTAAATTAGGAGAAATTCCTAATCCTTCGGATTCGGATTCGTTGTCGGTGGAGGATTAATTAATTCTTGGTGCGTGCCTGGTTATAGTTGTTCGCATGATCTGTGTAGTGTTTGTTGGGCTAATTGCTCTTGTCTGGGGTCGTTGTGTTGCATTTCGGTGATTGTCTAAAAGTACTTTGCTGGGTTTGGTTCGTTCGTCATAGGTTTGGAATTTGTTGTGACGTAGTTGATCTGTTTGTCGGTGGTCGTAATCAGTATAATGAGTCAGTATGTTCTTTGTGCCGGTGCCGTGAGTTTGGTTATTTCGCGCGGTGGTCGCTCGATGTGTGTCGTCGTGTGTGCGTGATTGTGTCCGTGACTTTTGTTGATTTTTGGTTTGATCCGTGTGGGAAGATGGGGGGCATTTTTTGTAGTCGGTAAGCTAATTGGGAGATTTGTTTTGTGCCTCGTGGAAAGAGTGTGGTCGGTGCTTTATTGTCGCACGTGGATATGTGGGCGCCATTATTGAGGTATGTGATTTTGCGTTGTTTTGCGCCTATTTTGGGCGTTGTGTGTGTCGTGAATTGTTCTGGTGTTCGTGGATTTTTGGTTTGATGGGTGTGGGAGGATATGGGGCAATTTTTGGAGTCGGTAAATAAATTGGGAGATTCGTGTAGTGCCTCGTGGTTTGGCGGAACAGTGCGGTCGCTGCTCGACTGTCACACGTGGATGGTTGAGCGCCATTATTGAGGTCTGTAAATTTGTTTCGTTTTGTTTTCCTTATTTGTATTGTGTAGTGTCTTTGCAATTTAGATTTACTCTAATTGGTTGTGGGGGGTGTGGGGGCGGTGGGCGTAGGCCTCTTAATAATTGGGGTTCCGGGGGGCAGAGCATCCGAGGGGGGTCTGGGGGCGAAGCCCCCAGTGAACTAAAGTGGTCTCGGTATAATCCTAATATAGGGTATGGTCGAAATTTGTGGTTTTTTTGGTGTTGGTTGATGCGTATTGGTGTGAAATGTAGAAATCCGTTGAGTTTTTTTGTCGGAAGCTTGTTTTGGGCGAGATATTCAAGATTTTCGGCAGTCATTTAACATGGGCTCTTATGGGAGATGTGAGCGCGTGCGGGGCAATCGATGGTGCGGGCGAAAGGGCATTCGGCGGGAGCTGAACTGCATATTTATGGATAGCCCCGGTGAATGCGCATCTTTTATGTCTGATTCAATCCCCCAGGGAAATGTTCTTTACAGCGCACACGGCCAGGTTGTGTGCGGCAGGCCTCTTCTTCATTGGCAAACTTTTGACCGCAGACCGCAAAGCTGGCGCACAGTTTCTTGGCCGCCCGCCTGTGTAGCTGCGCTTTCCTGACAACAACATTCTTCGCCGAGATATTGCTGAGGGCTGCACTGGGATGCGCGAGCCTCTACGTTTCTTCCCTTCCACTGTAAGTGTGAACCAAGATAAGTATCAGAGTCATCAATATTGTAGATATAAGCAAACATTCTCTCATCCTCAGACCATAATTTACTTAAACTAGGCTATGCGAACACTCATATAATCGTGTTGTGGATGAGCGTAATATTTACGCTCACCCTCAACGCAATTATATTGCGTGTGCGCATAGCCTAGAGGCTTTTATGATCAATTTAACATGTCCTGTAAGAATTTAGCAGCTTTCTCAATGACATTTTAATATTTAAAAACGTAAAAATCGATTTAAAGAAAAACTTTTCGATTGATTTGGTTCAAATTAATACAGTATCTTCTTTTTACGATTTTTAATGCACACAGTAAATTTTGTAAAGATCGGTTGAAGTTAAAGTTGCTTAAGTTGCAAAAAACGGAAAAAACGCTAAAAAATCGCAAAAAATCGTCATAAAAACGCCATTTTCAAGAAAAGTGCTTAACATACAACAATGAAATTTTTACACAGACATTTAATCGTGAGGGTCAACATTTCCTGTAAGTTTCGTCAAATTATATTAAGATGTTTGGCCTCTAGAGTGCAAAACGTGTTTTGGAAAAACTGAAAAATTTCGTAAAAACTTAATAACATAAAATTTACTCGTCCGATTTGCTTCAAAAACGTGGCAGATCTAAGTTCAGAGAAAACGAAGGTTCATGTAAATTTTCATCAAAATCCGTTTTGGCGTTTGGCCTGTAGAGCGCGAACAAACACACAAAAAAACAAAAACAAAAAAAAAACAAACAAAAAAAACATTCCGGATTTTTTTAGCAGTAAAGTGTAATTGAAGATTTCGCTTCACTCGCTACGCTCGTTACGCTCATCAGTTAGAATCATTTGTATTTTTTTTTTGTATTTTTTTATTTTATTTAGCAGGTGCTATTTTGATACGTAGTTAAGGTAAACATGTTAAAAATTATTACAATCATACTGTTCCTATACTAGGCTATGCGAACACTCATATAATCGTGTTGTGGATGAGCGTAACATTTACGCTCACCCTCAACGCGATTATATTGCGTGTGCGCATAGCCTAGAGGCTTTTATGATCAATTTAAAATGTTCGGCGTTCTTCAAGGAGCTTTCTCAATGACATTTCTTAACTGGAAATATCATGATTTAGTCGCCGTGAAATGATCTGAATATTTCAAAACGTAAAAATCGATTTAAAGAAAAACTATTCAATTGATTTGCTTGAAATTATCACAGTATCTTCTTTTTACGATTTATAATGCTCACAGTAAATTTTGTTAAAATCGGTTGAAGATAAAGTTGTTTTTATTGCAAAAAACTTCAAAATCACGAAAAAAGCGTCATAAAAGTGCCATTTTCAAGAAAAGCGCTGTACATACAACAATGAAATTTTTACCAAAACATTAAATCGTAAGGGTCAACATATCTGGAAAGTTTCGTCACATTATATTCAGATTCTTGGCCTCCAGAGTGCAAAACGTGTTTTGGGAAAACTGAAAAATTTCGTAAAAACTTAATTACATAAAATTTACTGGTCCGAATTGCTTCAAAAACGTGGCAGATCTAAGTTCAGAGAAAACGAAGGTTCACAGAAATTTTCATCAAAATCCGTTTTGGCGTTTGGCCTGTAGAGCGCGAACAAACACACAAAAAAACAAAAAAAAAAACAAAAAAAAAAAAAAAAAAACATTCAGGAATTTTTTTAGCAGTAAAGTGTAATTGAAGATTTCGCTTCACTCGCTACGCTCGTTACGCTCATCAATAACCTTTTCCAAAGATCCAAAATGCTGAAAAAAAGAACAGGTGAGTTTTAATTTTATTTGCCTCTTCAAACATTTTCTCCACTCCAAGGCTAATTTCCTATTTGGCAGGGTTGAAATGCTCTCCTTCCTAGCCATTCATTAAAGTCCTTGCAAATCTGCTCTCGAAATGCATCTTAATCTATCTCTTCCTTGATGCTGTTACATTCAGTGTTGCTGATTTGCTCTTGTGGAACTGAATCTAAATCCATGCCCTCAGAATCAACCACATTCATGACAGGTGCAGAACTGGAACTGTTAGAAGTTCCAGCCACTTCTTTTGTAAAGAGGAAGCATCCACTCGTCAGTTGGCTGTTTTCCTGTAGCAAATGAGTCGGTATAATATAAGGACTTTGCCTTCACTAGGTTATATATTTTCAAAGTGCAAGTGTTTTGCGCTCATCAGATAGCAATGAAGTACCTGCATCCGCTTTTGCCCTTCAACTGTTCTAGAGCCATCTGGAGGTAGATCCAGCTCGATCGCCAGCCAGACCTGGTGCTTGCACAGCGCGCGGTTGCTGCCGACCAGCCAGTCGCATTGCCGCAAGCTGGCATCAATCACGTAGCTCCCCGAGCCAGACTCTCTCGGCACTTCCAACGAGTTGTTCTCGCGATCCTGATTCAAATTCCAATTGAGAGGTACCTAGAAAGTTATAAAATTATACTAACTAACTATTGCTTTGTTGTAGCCAACTTCTTTTAGTTGAAACATGTTCCAACTTTGTTATTTCTTACTTTAATTTGTATGAGTATATCAGAAGATGGCTCCAGCCATTTGGTGTTCCGCTTTGCTTTCACGATGCTCCGGTTGTGGGCAGCATCCAAGAGCTTGCGCTCATAATAGCCCTCGAGGTGTGTTAGTACAAAGTCTACCATTTTTACTAAATTAAATCCTTGACGCGCTGAAACACCTTGTCTTTGAGAACTTTCATAGCCGCTTCGGCTATGTTATTAGTCTGGTTGTTTCGCACCAGGGCTTCCTGGCGGTAGCAGAGTGCCCATCCCTTTCGCCTCTCCCAGTACCTAGGGAAAATGTCAAAAATCACAATTGCCCTTGCAATAAAGCACATGCCAATTGAAAGTATAATCAAATTATTTTAAGAGTACTAGTTATTACTACTTATAACTACATATTATGAATTTTATTCTAAAATCTCATTGCTGTCTGGAAATAATAGGAAGGTATTTTTTTATTTTCATTTTCAAATTCCGAAACACTGTAAATATTGTTTCCTGTGATTGCTGAATGGGACCAGAGATCACATAATCGAGGACATGAACATATAATAAATTCATCACTGATATAACAATTCTCTGCCGAGATGAGTACTAGATGCCATAATGCATTTTATGCTTAGGGATACACTTTGAAATATACTAGGTACTCTAAGATGGTATTACGTTTGATGGTGAGCCGAGGGTGGATGTATTGCTATTAAATAAAGAGTATAATGTCGGTCGGTCCTAGAAAGGTGCTTGTCCCCTTTCAAGCATAGAAAAACAGTGAAACTCGCAGCTCCATCAACGTGCGCTAATAAAAAATTTAAAAAACGCATACTACGAAAAAGAAGACGAATCCACTACAAGCTAAACTCGACTTACATAATCATGATGGACTATTCGCTGATTTTTGGCTATAAATTCAATCGGCATATTATCACTCTTAATTCGGCAGTGAGTGCCACCAGAAAAGAAAGGTTAGAACATGTGCCTAAAATTTTTTAGTGATGACAGATGTCAGCTCGTTTTCCGATTTGGCCGCTAGAGGTAGCTAGCGCCGTGGGAGTTTCAAGGAAGAAATCATTACATTCCAATCTCCAGTGGCGTGCAGACAGTAGTTTTTCAGCAAACGTCAAGCCGGGTTGTTGGTTCGGGACAGATTTTCGTGCGCATTTGAATTTGCATCTAAGTACTATTTGAAGCTAAGTCGGTAACTACTTGAGAACCTAAATTTTTAACTAATTGGGGTTACTATGTTATATGTACTTCTGACTTTGGCCATGAAGAGAGCGTATAAATTGCTGTGCTTCAGGCAGTCTATGCTTAAGGGATCTCAAAAACTTTTGGAGAACTTCACACAAGTGTTCGGCACCCCGTTTTTTTATTGTGAAGATTGATGATGATCCAGCATTCAACGCAACTTTGGGGTCTCGCTCCCGTTTGACCAAAATGGGTCATTTAATTGAGAGGCCTAGTTTGGCAGTTTTTGCAAAGTGCATGCCGGTTACAGTGGCTTTAATTGCGAAAGACTGCAAGCGCATAAAGAGCGTCACAAGCAGAAATAGTTTGGGAAATTCGCGAAGAGAATTTGCTTAGTTGAATAGCTTCTGCTCACCATTTGCAGAGATCGTAGACCTTCATGCAGTTAAAATATGCGCGGATGTCTGATGATTGATTGCTCATGTTTAACGACGCACTGTTTTGTCAACTTTATGGTACTGGTCTCATGGCCTAGAAGGGAGGAGGGGAAACCCGGTGCCGGTGTAACAAAGTTGCATGTAGATATTTCTCTACTCTACAATATCCTATAATTTCTCTATACTAGCAGCAAGTATATTTCATTCTACTGATAACAGTATACGGACAGAAGTATGCAACTGCTGACAATGCTGTTCCCACAATCTTGATCTTATACTTTACACCTGTGAGAACGCCAGCAGAAAGGCATCGCTGTAGCAACCACCAGAGAGTACCAATCCAGCCTTAGTCGTAGACAGACGTATTCCAATAGTATTGAATAGTAAAGTGTATCAACCTGTAGCCAACTACTTATCATTTGTATACCAATACCAATAAACCCTCATTCAATCTACCAATTAACTACAATTATCATCAGGGCCGGTATTACAACTTTTGTCACCTCTGGGTTAAGCATCTAACCCCTAGAAACAAATGAATTCCACTGCATCCCATTGGCCGTTGCCATAACAAATAACTTAACTCCCACTTTAACCTGGAGTTGCCAAAATTGTAAAATCGGGTCTTAGAAATCTAAACTAGTAACCGGGAAGCCTAATCCACCCCTTCCCTGTTATACTGGGTAACGACGGTGTTCCCCATCAGGAACCCCAAAAGTTACACCGGCACGTAGCCTACTTGTCTGGAAAAGCACCGAGGGGACCACCGGCTTTACGTGATTTAGATCTTCCAGACTTCGATTAAATAATTGTTAGCCAGCCCCCAGCTAATCTTGGCAGGATAGCTTCAAATTGACAACAAAACGCTTTTCTTTTCAATAGCTGCTTAATCACAAGCGACTCTCCGCCAAGTTGCAACAAACCAAACATCACCACGCACTTTCCCTCACACTCGCTCTACTACCTCCCTCTCTCTTTCTCTCTTCAACTCTCTCTCTCTCCCTGCTCTCAGCTCACTCTCGACAAAAACACACAACCATGCCGCTTGGGCTCTCTTCCAACACTCCCTGTCAAACCAACTGATCACCACCCCCATCCCTTCACACTACCCTAAACGGCCAAGCTAACATTATTTTCATGCTGAGTACTGATCATTAGCCCATTAAGTTTAAGTGGCATCGATTCGCTTCAAATAAATATATGAGAAAGTGGTTTTTCTGGTGGAGGCTTACACCAGTACGCAATTGTTGGAGGGGTTGCTAGCCAGGAAAAATGCGCGTCCGAACCGGGATACGAACCCGGGACCTTCCGCTTGCCGGGCGGTTGCTCTGACCAACTGAGCTATCCGGCTGCACAAGATTCCTGCCTTCGCTGGGTGAGGAAAGGGCTCTCTCGGGAGAGAAGGGGAAGAAGCGACTCGTAATGCTACGAGTTCTACACAGGCATCCAGTGCAAGTGTATTCGACGTCCCCGTGACAGAGACACGGCTCTGACGTCGCTTCTTCCCCTTCTCTCCCGAGAGAGCCCTTTCCTCACCCAGCGAAGGCAGGAATCTTGTGTGGCCGGATAGCTCAGTGGTCAGAGCAACCGCCCGGCAAGCGGAAGGTCCCGGGTTCGTATCCCGGTTCGGACGCGCATTTTTCCTGCTCAGCTATCCCTCCAAATAAATATATTATTTTTGTGTTCGTCTTGTGAATTATAAGTACTTAAAATATATTTAATCAGATAGGTTTACAGTTTTAATTGAAAACGTTGCTAATTTCTACTAATTACAAAAAGGGTAAGGCACTTATCTAAATTATAATTACAGATTTACCCTTGGGTATATTAAAACATATGTTATACATATTTTAAAGCATTAACTGTCGCGTATTTTGTTTAGACTTCTTTTAAATTTTTTAGATTCCTTCCTTTTGTCACTTGACTTTCTAAAACAATTCCATCTTCCCGGATGCTGCTGGCTCCTTGCTTCTTATCGGCTGCATCGTCTGTGACGCACTCTGAAAACAACAGCCTGGTTCATCGAATGACATTGACAACAGACAGGGAGTAGGATAGAATTTCAAGTGGTATTGCATTTCTTTTTATTATCTAATGCACTTCAAATAATAATTGATTTGATTTGACGTAGTTGTATTAACGTATAATTATCAATTTTTAATAAATTTGCACAATTTTACCATTTATTGACAGCGTAAACAGGAAACGTCAGTTCATCTATCAACCATCATGAACATATAAACAAGTTTTTTTTCAATTATTGTATATTATGCAGGAATCTCTGCCGAAATAGCGTTGTTATTGTTGTGCTACAGAATCGTCAGCGTGGGGCGAAGTTAAAGCACCACAGCCCGTCAGTTACGTCATCTCACGTAATATCGAGGGGGCTTTGTTTGCCACTGATGCTCAATCTCAAGCGTCAACTCACAGCTGACATATCTGACAGCTGACATAAAGAATACCCGGTCCGCCAGGTTCGCCACCAGCGCTTCGTCGCCCGATAAAGCCGATAGTTTCGTGCATCCTGCACCAGCTGCAATGTGATGTCTACCTTTGGCCTTCGGCCTTTTGTGGCCTTCTACCTTTTGTGTTACCTTTGGGCCGATTCAGCAACAGCTTCCCCAGCGCCATCGCCGGCGCCTCGCAAAGCAGATGGAGAAAGAGCGCAGCCGCGAAGCTAAGCATCGACAGCCCCAGGAACTCGACCACCTGCCGGAGGAAAGATTGATTGATTGATTAATGGTGTTGAACGACGCACTGTTTTGACAACTGGCCCTGTGGCACTGGTCTAACCATACATGGTCTAACGGCGTCGGTGAATGAAAGTGTGATGATAAACATAACCTATGGCTAGAAGGGAGGAGGGGAAACCCGGTGCCGGCACGTAGCCTACTCCTGTCGAAAAGCACCGAGGGGACCACCGTGTGTTTACGTGTTCATATGTCTTGTCATGCGCGTAAAATAACTTTGATGTCAGTAAAAAAGCGATTTTGTGTGTTCACTTGGCCCAGACTCGTAAAAATTTGCAACGTATGAGTAACAAATTTTAGTTTTCTCACGAATCCTAGTTTACGAAAATTTCAGACGGTTTATTTTTCGACCCCCAACTGCCTAAAGCTCAGACTTCATTGGCCAGTTAGCTTCTTAACGGGCCGTTAATTTGCTATTACCATGGCGACTGCCAATGTGATGCCTAGATTGTGTGCCAACACACCGTTTAATAATTAACAAGCCTCGGAAAAAACTGGACAAAAATACCGGCTTTGTCCCGAAAAAATCTCATCTCCGTGCGGTGTGACAACCAAATGGCTGCCTCTTTTTTCTACCTTTCTAGGAAATAACTTCTTCAATGGACACGTTAAGACCGGGCCTAACGGTTCGGTTTTATTAATTATTTATGCATTAATAAGAAAAGCATATGGAACACCGCCCCGTGATACAAAACACATGATGCATGGTGCATGTCACGTGATGCATGTCACGTGATGCGTACCATCGAGACGTCGTCGAAATGTCGCGTGTATGTCCTCGTTGCGTGGAAGCCGGCCAGCAGCGTCCAGTGCGTGAGATAGACGCAGAAGGTGAGACGGCTGGGCACGAGCCATCCCGGCCACGACAGTAGGGTGTTAACACAGCCTGCAGACATGACAGCAGGGTGTTAACACAGCCTGCAGACGTGACAGCAGGGTGTTAACACAGCCTGCAGACATGACAGTAGGGTGTTAACACAGCCTGCAGACATGACAGCAGGGTGTTAACACAGCCTGCAGACGTGACAGCAGGGTGTTAACACAGCCTGCAGACATGACAGCAGGGTGTTAACACAGCCTGCAGACATGACAGCAGGGTGTTAACACAGCCTGCAGACGTGACAGCAGGGTGTTAACACAGCCTGCAGACACGACAGCAGGGTGTTAACACAGCCTGCAGACATGACAGCAGGGTGTTAACACAGCCTGCAGACATGACAGCAGGGTGTTAACACAGCCTGCAGACGTGACAGCAGGGTGTTAACACAGCCTGCAGACATGACAGCAGGGTGTTAACACAGCCTGCAGACGTGACAGCAGGGTGTTAACACAGCCTGCAGACGTGACAGCAGGGTGTTAACACAGCCTGCAGACGTGACAGCAGGGTGTTAACACAGCCTGCAGACATGACAGCAGGGTGTTAACACAGCCTGCAGACGTGACAGCAGGGTGTTAACACAGCCTGCAGACATGACAGCAGGGTGTTAACACAGCCTGCAGACATGACAGCAGGGTGTTAACACAGCCTGCAGACGTGACAGCAGGGTGTTAACACAGCCTGCAGACATGACAGCAGGGTGTTAACACAGCCTGCAGACGTGACAGCAGGGTGTTAACACAGCCTGCAGACATGACAGCAGGGTGTTAACACAGCCTGCAGACGTGACAGCAGGGTGTTAACACAGCCTGCAGACGTGACTGCAGGGTGTTAACACAGCCTGCAGACATGACAGCAGGGTGTTAACACAGCCTGCAGACATGACAGCAGGGTGTTAACACAGCCTGCAGACGTGACAGCAGGGTGTTAACACAGCCTGCAGACATGACAGTAGGCCCTTTAGTCATCTGCCACGCTGGTACTGCTGCTGCTGCTGCTGCTGCTGCTGCTGCTGCTGCTGCTGCTGCTGATGCTGCTGCTGCTGCTGCTGCTGTAGGAAAATCTGCCAAAAAAAAGTTGTTGAGCTGGCTACAGAATCGTCAGCGTGGGGTGAAGAAAAAGCGCCTCATCTAGTTACTTACTTACCTACCTTAAATCTTACGTACAATCGAGGGGGCTTTGTCTGCCACTGAATATCAACATGGAGCGACAACCGACAGCCGTCATATCGCAGACAGAGTGAACCCAGGATGGACCCACCTCCGTGCCCCGTCACGCAAATCCCGATCAACACGGCCAGCCCAGACGCCCACGCAGGTCGCATCAAGGCCACGTAGAGCGAGATCGCAACGCCGTTGTTTTCGAAGGTCGCCGAGCCTGCGTAGAAGCGATGCGCGTAGAGCAAGGAGGTGGCCAGCAGCGCGAGGCTGGACGTCCAGGCGACGCCGAGCAGCGACCAGGACGTGCGACGCGTGCTCCACGTGTGGCTGCCGAAGTGGAGGACGTTGCCGAGGAGCAGGCCGAGCAGCCAGGGCGTGATGCGGGCGTGCGTTGGCAGCACCAGCAGGGACTCGACGTGCGCGCTGCGTGCGGGAGATGCTATCATGTTGACAGGACTAGGACTAGAACTCGGGTGACAAAGCGCTGATGGCGAACTTCGCGGAAAAGTCGGAAGGAAGCAAGAGCAGTTTTCAACCGGCAAAGACACTCATGTAAATGTCAGCTGTCAGTTGACGCTTGAGATTGAGCATCAGTGGCAAACAAAGCCCTCTCGATATTACGTGAGATGACGTAAGTAACATTGTGTTAACTTGTACCTAGATGGCTGTGGAGCTTTTATTTCTTACCAAGCTGACGATTCTTTCGCCTGCTCAATTGCTATTTCGACAGAGTTTCCCAATATCAGGAAGATATTTCTTACTGTGTGTTCTCAAGGTTGTTGTGAATGTGTTGCTTCGCACAAAACTGTAATCATTCGTTGTATCAACATCTAATTAACAAAGTAATCATTCGAACCACGGTGAGCAACTCTAATTGAGTGAATTCTTTGCCAGTTTCAATTAATTTACCGGGGAGGGATGTACTTGGAGAATGCCACTTTGTTCGTGTAGGCGACAGCAAAGACCGTCGCGGTTCCCGCGGCAAGAAGAAGCCCGATGATCGATTTACCGACTCGTGGCCATCTGCAGATGTGCAACAAACTGTAGCAAGTTGACAGGTGTCAGACAGTAAAGTACAAACAGAATTATAAAGCTTCTCGGGAATCTGTGTTAAAATATTGTGTAGACCCGAGTTTTGAGTTCAGACAGCTGACCGAAGATAAAGCAGACGGGATTGCTTAGCGAAACGTCGTGAAAAGTGTAAGTTTTTGTAGCTTAGCATTAGTTTTTTTTATGCAACTAACGAGCTGAGATTAGGAAACATGAATCTAAAGAAAGTATCAATATTTCACCACTAAAATGGTGGGCGTAACAAGCGAAGTGACAGGAGCAAATCATCAACTAAACTAACTGCTGAAAAAAATCAACTATGTTTTTTATGCCTGTGTGATAGCGCTCTACTCAGGCCAAACGCAGATTTTGATGAAATTTTATACATTTACTTTTGTTTTCTCTCAACTTTGATCCTGTACTATTTTGTACTGTAACACATAGGCAACAGCCTACTCAGATGCAGGGTCGACTCGGCATCCTTCGATAAAATAAACATATTTTGAGTGTTTTGAGTGTCTTACCTCCGGAGTGGAATCAGCAAGAGCGGTGCGATCCAGACGAGCTGCATGTCCATGCTCAAGTACCACGTGACACCGATACACTGTAGCAAGCAACAAGCAGCTGTCATTCTCTGCAGACTAGAAAATCTAGCACCGACTTCACCGGACTTATACCTTTTTCTGGACACACTGATTCATTTTCTGATTATTAGAAACGAAATATCAATTCCAAAATTTACATCCGTACCGGGATTTCGGCTAACACCAATTATATTCGGGGTTAGTCGAGTTGTTGGCGTGTGATTGCAGCATAGCGTCACTAGATTCACCACCTTCTATGTTAATTCATAGTCCTGTTTCTATCTCCATGGAGCCACGTTATAATCGGGGTTAGTCGAGTTGTTGGTGTGTGATTGCAGCATAGCGTCACTAGATTCACCACCTTCTATGTTAATTCATAGTCCTGTTTCTATCTCCATGGAGCCACGTTATAATCGGGGTTAGTCGAGTTGTTGGTGTGTGATTGCAGCATAGCGTCACTAGATTCACCACCTTCTATGTTAATTCATAGTCCTGTTTCTATCTCCATGGAGCCACGTTATAATCGGGGTTAGTCTAGTTGTTGGTGTGTGATTGCAGCATAGCGTCACTAGATTCACCACCTTCTATGTTAATTCATAGTCCTGTTTCTATCTCCATGGAGCCACGTTATAATCGGGGTTAGTCGAGTTGTTGGTGTGTGATTGCAGCATAGCGTCACTAGATTCACCACCTTCTATGTTAATACATAGTCCTGTTTCTATCTCCATGGAGCCACGTTATAATCGGGGTTAGTCGAGTTGTTGGTGTGTGATTGCAGCATAGCGTCAATAGATTCACCACCTTCTATGTTAATTCATAGTCCTGTTTCTATCTCCATGGAGCCACGTTATAATCGGGGTTAGTCGAGTTGTTGGTGTGTGATTGCAGCATAGCGTCACTAGATTCACCACCTTCTATGTTAATTCATAGTCCTGTTTCTATCTCCATGGAGCCACGTTATAATCGGGGTTAGTCGAGTTGTTGGCGTGTGATTGCAGCATAGCGTCACTAAATTCACCACCTTCTATGTTTATTCATAGTCCTGTTTCTATCTCCATGGAGCCACGTTATAATCGGGGTTAGTCGAGTTGTTGGCACGTGATTGCAGCATAGCGTCACTAGATTCACCACCTTCTATGTTCATTCATAGTCCTGTTTCTATCTCCATGGAGCCACGTTATAATCGGGGTTAGTCGAGTTGTTGGCGTGTGATTGCAGCATAAAGTCACTAGATTCACCACCTTCTATGTTCATTCATAGTCCTGTTTCTATCTCCATGGAGCCACGTTATAATCGGGGTTAGTCGAGTTGTTGGCGTGTGATTGCAGCATAGCGTCACTAGATTCACCACCTTCTATGTTCATTCATAGTCCTGTTTCTATCTCCATGGAGCCACGTTATAATCGGGGTTAGTCGAGTTGTTGGCACGTGATTGCAGCATAGCGTCACTAGATTCACCACCTTCTATGTTCATTCATAGTCCTGTTTCTATCTCCATGGAGCCACGTTATAATCGGGGTTAGTCGAGTTGTTGGCGTGTGATTGCAGCATAGCGTCACTAGATTCACCACCTTCTATGTTCATTCATAGTCCTGTTTCTATCTCCATGGAGCCACGTTATAATCGGGGTTAGTCGAGTTGTTGGCACGTGATTGCAGCATAGCGTCACTAGATTCACCACCTTCTATGTTCATTCATAGTCCTGTTTCTATCTCCATGGAGCCACGTTATAATCGGGGTTAGTCGAGTTGTTGGCGTGTGATTGCAGCATAGCGTCACTAGATTCACCGCCTTCTATGTTCATTCATAGTCCTGTTTCTATCTCCATGGAGCACGACAACTCAAATAAACTTAATATCAATTCCACAGTTGGTTGCAGTGTCCCGGATAGACAAAGACCCGGATTCGAATCCCGGTACGGATCTAAATTTTGTAATTGATATTTCGTTTCTAATAATCATATGCCTATACCGTTCATGCAATGAGTTCTGAATTTATAGGATTAAATTCACACTGATAAATTTTCTAACCGTGTGGAAATGGACATGGGTTTCGGCTGCATGTTTCCGATGCTTCATTTGCTAACAAAAGCCGAAATTTGCTCAATTCGGCAGAGTTAGAAACAGAAAAAGTTATCATATAAAGGTCCAGATCGGTACCAAAGACAATAGGATAGTGTACAAACAACCCCATACTTTGATTACAATCTACTGTGAAGTTTTAGGACGGGTTTAGTGGCATTGTTTTGATTAATAACCTATCAAAGGCATGAGTGGCTGACTTGGACTCACCACAACACCAACCACGTGTGAGTGTGTTGTAAGTCACAAGCTATCAGATCTTTTCATAATATTTATGCATCTCAAGCGTGGAGAGGTTGGGGGGGGGGGGTACTGAAACGGTGTGCAAAACTCACTAGATATCATATTTGTGAGCTTGTTTGATCACCATTTCATTTTCACTGGACTTACTGATAAGGAAAAATGGTTTATCATAACAAGGTATAGGTCCACAATGCACATGGCATACAGCATGGTGTTTACCCGACTTACCTACACTATTTTTCAAGCCAACCTTCCTCGGGAATTTCGAGGGGACAGTTTTCAGCGTCCAGAACTAAGGATGAGGATGACTTACCTTGGTGGTGCATCAAGTTAGGTTGTAACTAGTAAATATGTACTAGGAAGGCTTAGGAAGACCTACGTTGGGGTTGCTCGGCACGTAGTTGCTGATGAAGAGGAATTGCCACCAGATGTTGTCGCACGCGTCCTCGGCCTGTTCGGCTTTCAGCAGCGGACTTCCGCCCGCCATGTTTGTCAGGATGAGAGTCACCAAGGACACCCCTAGCATCGCTGGAGCCACCCTGACCGAAAACATCATCATGGTCATCGGTCACCCATCCAGCCCCGGTCAGCGCAATGTTGCTTAACTCCAGTAAAACTCACGACAACTACATCCCAAATCGCCCGCCAGGAATCGAACTATCAATATTGTCACGAAGAGTATTCTACCTTCGTGGGACTATTGTTCCCAACCCTAATTATCCTTCAAATGCCTAAACATCCCTCGATTCCTAAAACCCTCCCTAGGGCCAACACAGCGCCTATCCTATCAGAATGCGATATCATTGTGATTTCCCTGCTTATCAGTCAAACACTCGGGCTATCACTTATTAGCCCTGCTATAGCTACTCAATCTGCTATAGCTACTCAATCTGCTATAGCTACTCAATCTGCTATAGCTACTCAATCTGCTATAGCTACTCAATCTGCTATAGCTACTCAATCTGCTATAGCTACTCAATCTGCTATAGCTACTCAATCTGCTATAGCTACTCAATCTGCTATAGCTACTCAATCTGCTATAGCTACTCAATCTGCTATAGCTACTCAATCTGCTATAGCTACTCAATCTGCTATAGCTACTCAATCTGCTATAGCTACTCAATCTGCTATAGCTACTCAATCTGCTATAGCTAGTCAATCTGCTCTAGTAGCCAGCCAAATTGTATCTAGCAAGTCAGCAAATCATCGCGTAGACAATTTGTGCATGTGCATCGCCACCTCAGTGAAATCGCTCTCAGACGGCGGACGACCAACGAAGAAACACGTACGAATCGAGGAGGGAGAGATGAGAGATATTTTACAAGAGTGGCACCTGGATTAGACAAAAAATCAGTATTTCCTATATGTATATGCAACTACAATATGAGGGTGACCTACCTCAACAAACAAATGATCTTTACAGATGTATTAAGATAGACTACAATTAAATCAGCTGTCAACTATCATCTGAAAGCCCCTTGGACTGTCAGTCTCCCATGGAGCAAGGAGCAAGGAGCAATTAAGGAGCAAGTAAATAGTTTCGTGACAGCCTACTTAGATGCAGTGTAGACTCTGATGCACCGCGGATGCTTAACCCTGAGCTCGATGGATTTGAGGAGTGTTGATTACCTGATATATCGGTACGCGTAGAACTTGGTCAGGTTGAACTCGAGGCCCTTGCTCATGCTGCCGAGGTAGTTGTAGGCGAGCAAGGTGCCGGCGAGCAGGAGGAACGAGTCCACGCAGAAGCTGCCGTGGCTGATTGCCATGTGTTTCCAGTCCGTCTCGACCTGCATCCGAAGAACACAGATCTTCACCATCTTGACACTAGGCGAGGAGTCGCGAAAACCCATCCGTCTTACACGCGTAGAGTAGGCATGAATACTATTTGTTAGAATACTATTTTGCACATTTTTTTTAAAGAGCTGCTTTCTTGATGACATTCGTTAACTGGAAATATCATGATTTGGTCGTCGTCAAATTATTTGAATATTTTAAAACATCTGAAAGTCGAAAAATGTTTAGTTGGTTTGCTGTAAAATAAAAGCGTGTCTTTTGTTTAAAGTTTATTTCACGGACTGTGTGATATTTGTCAACATCGTTTGAAGAAAGTTGTTTTAGAAAGGCTGAGTGGTTCAGAGCCGTAGTTTGTAGAAACGTTGTCACTTGACACGGTACTTTTTAAGACGCGCCAACACGTTAAAACAGAGCAACACCGAACACTTGCAATTCTAAAGTTGCTTTAGTTGCATAAAGAAACAAATGAATTCCAATGCATCCCATTGGCCGTTGCCATATAAAATAACTTAACTCCCACTTTAACCTGGAGTTGGCAAAATTGTAAAATCGGGTCTAAAAGAAAGCCATGGCACCGTCATAAAAATCGTTATATTCTAAAAGTAGTCCTTTAAAGGAGGTTAAACATGCCTAGAATAGTGAAATTTTGCCACAAGCAAAAAATCGCGGGGACCAAAATCTATAAGGCTTCGTCAAATTATATCCAGGTGTTCGGCAATTAAAGAGTGCAAAACGTGATTTAGAAAGACTAAACAATTTCGTAAGAACTTAATTACATAAAACTATTTGGCTGGTTTGCTTAAATCACGTGACAGATCTAACTGTAGAAATTTCAAAGGTTCTCAGAAATTTTCATTGAAACCGGTCAAGGCATTTGGCCTTTACAGCGAACAAAAACACAAATCTCTGCAGCAAGCGTACTTGAATATTCTCTGCACTCACCAACAACATAAGAAGCAGTCGTTAATGTACGGCATAAGCCTGGATCTACCTGCATGACCGTGTTGAAGTTGATGCTAGCGTTGATGAAGTTGAACCGGTAGTGATGGCAGAGCACGACCCACAGGATGCTTAACACGCGTATGCCATCGAGCACCGGCAAAGTAGAAGTACTCTTCGAGGGCGTCGTCAACGCCACGGCGTTCGCGCGTACAGAGAACGCCAGGAGAACGCCGTTCTGTCCCGCTGCAAGCATCGCGCGTTGGACATGAGACCAAATATCGCACTGCTAGAATACATAGCAGGTTTCAGTGTGGAAGAAGTCACTATAGATGCTCCGATTTTCTGGCTCATATTGTCTCAAATATTGGAATTTGTCACAAAATAACTGCTTCAAGACTTCCTGGCTTCGAGCGACGAACAGATGAGCAGAGTCGTGCCGATTTCTTCGCAACAGAAGTCCAGCGATGGTGTATTTGTAAGCTTACGAATTGCTTGTTGAAATCCGTTGTTTGCTAAGGAACGTCCAAAAATCATTCTGAACAAATCACTTTCATGCTAAAACTCTTTATAAATCTGGGTTTTTCAGCCATGTTTAACTTCAACGGGTTAATAGTCTGACTGACTGACTGACTGAAACCTATGCTGACACTGTGGCAAATCCTTGAAGACCGCACAGGAAACCAACAACTCGATTAAAACAATACAGAATCGAAAGCCATATAGGTTCAACACAACGTTCATTACGTATAATATCGAGGGGGCTTTGTTTGCCACTGATGCTCAATCTCAAGCGTCAACTGACAGCTGACATATAAAAGAGAATCTTTTCCGGATGACAACAGCGCTTGGCATGCTTCATAATATTGTCACGAAGTGTTTCACCTTCAACCTCCAACCCCCAAGTGATGCACAGGCGGGAGTGCTGAGTCAGCCTCTCGAGCTATCATTTAGTAGCCCTGCTAAGCTACTCAATCTGCTCAGCTATGCATTAGCCTAGTTGTATCGAGGAAGGTGGCAAATTATACAGAGCCCGGTATCCCGGATTCCTCTCAGAGCAATTCAATTAGGGCTTGACGATTTGACACGTGATCTCAGACAATGATCTTCCCATTAGATTTCATTCGAACCAAACTGAAACTAATTTTGTAGCATCCATGTAGGCGAGAGACTCGAGTTCGACTCTCGATACGGATACAATTTGAAATGGGTATTAAGTTTATAATTATAATTATCTTACCGGCTCCTTTGAGAAGATCGTACGCAGTTCCAAGCAAGATCAGTCCAAGAAAGCAGCTTACAAGTATTCTGGAAAGAAAAAAGAAATATTTCAAGAGAGCGTCATCTATATGTTGTGTGCTTGACATAATAATATGGAATGTACAAGTATTTGTATTTTTTGTGTGTTTTTATAGTCCTCTTGTGATTTCATTTTTGGCATTAATACAAGTTTTGTCATCCCTATACTAATATTATCCCTGTGGTTCGGTATGTTTTCATCACTTTCAGACATGTTTATGCACGCCTAAAGTTACCATCCGATTCTTATGAAATTTTGGCAACGCACTCGATACATCATAAATGGGTGCAACGAGGGGGTCTCGCTGCGGTTTGACCAAAATGGGCCCTTTTTTGGGGGGGTCCACCTACCAAATTTGGACTTGGAGGATTGAAAATTTATACCCGTGTAGCAGCGACCATTTTCAATTCAAATTGAAATTTTCAAATCAGCCAGCCCAAAATTGGGCCCTTTTGAGGGGGTCATTTAGCAGAAACAAAAACTTGCGATTACACTTGGCAGTTATTTTCCTAACTTTATGAAATTCTGGAAACGCACTTGATCACACATTATACAACTCACTCTTGAGGTTTCGCTTCGGTCTGGCCAAAATGGGCCCTTTTTTGGGGGGGTTCACCGGTCAAATTTGGACACATAGAATTGAAAATTTGTACCCGTGTAAAAGTGTTCATTTTTAATTCAAACCTATAATTTTACATCCGCCAGCCCAAAATTGGGCCCTTTTTTGGGGGGGAGGGAATCTTTTCACAAAACAAAAACATGCGACTCTCCTCCTAACACATGGCCGCACCAAGTGCATATAAATCATCGTGGACGTGGAGAGAGGGGGCTCGCAACAGCCAGCCGCATTTCGGGGACGTCCCGTGATTGTGCAACTGATCATAAACATCGAGTATAACATACAGACGATATTGTGATTTTTTTTCGTAATGCGTCGGTAGCCGCAACGGACACCGGCCCAAAATTGGCCCTTTTCCTTAAATTTTGACTTCCGAGACGTTAATTTTCTATACAATTCATTTTTTTTTGTCAGCCGACCCACAATTTGTTACGACAAGCCCTGTGCTATGTATATCTCTGTCAATCTGTGCCCTGCCTTCACTTCACAAACAGATTATTATCATTCCTTCCCAAGCCATCTACAAATCAAACTCTGTGTACTAATGACCACGAAACTTTACAAGAATCTGCATTTAGCAGGCAACTCGAGGAACTGAAACTGATAGGATGTCTTAAATACGCACCTATGCGATAAAAAAACACGGTTTTAACTATATCTGATCAGCTTTCTGTAAACATGGGATCTTTTTTAACGGCTCTAAATTATTTTTTTTTGTATGATTTATCGATGGCGGACGTCTGCGTGTCTGAGTCTTTTCATAAAACCTCCATTAATATTACCTATATTTTTGCAAATTTTAGGTCGGTTAGATGAGGTTTGAATTTTGATGTTAGTTCACCCCCGTAGTTGGTCGGACCAACTATTTTCCTGTCATGATTTCACTCTAATTACGTTCACCCCTCCACATATGTCAGGGGGCGAAGCACCTTGCAGGTGTGTGCGGCCGGAGGCCGCACCGGAGGGAATTGGGGGGCGGAGCCCCCCAAATAACCGACGGGGGGGTTTGGGGGGCGAAGCCCCCCACCAAGAAACTTCGGGGGTGCAGGGGGCGGAGCCCCCTGGCGGGGTTGGCGGCCGGAGGCCGCAGGGGCGGAGCCACTAGTTTTATAATCAAACTGTTGATGTATAAATTCTTTAAAACTGTAAAAAATTGTCACGACAAGCGGATCGAGCGAAACGAGTGAAACAAATCTTCAACTGCAGTTTATTTTTATTTTCTATGTCTGTTAGCGCTCTACAGCAGGGACCCGAACCGAAATGAATAAAGGTTCTGGTTCCGGTTCCGGTTCCGGTTCGGGTCCCTGCTCTACAGGCCAAACGCTTAACCAATTTTGATGAAATTTTATGAAACAATTTGTTTTCTCTCAACTTACACCTGCAATTCTATTTGTGTTTGCGAAGCCATAAACATTAATATAGAAATTAAGTGTTAACAAGATGTGTCCAAGGAAGCAGAGTACAGTTATTCTGGAAAAATTGAGAAGAAAACGAAAAATAACCCATCAAATATTATATGTGCTTGAAATTTGGTGAAGTCTTAAAAAGAATACTGTTGACAGGAGTTGTCCAAGAGACCTATTCCAAAATATTAAAATTGCTCCACCTGGCTTTGGCGGGTGGGTATCATGACGTCATTTTGATTGAATGGATTATAGGTGTTTTCAAGTGCAATCTTCAATTAAGGAATGTCTCGCGTCACGCGAAATAAAACCCGCCATGGCTCAAACATAAAAGTCTGACAGCATCGCATCGATTTTCCCGGGGACATTTCCCTGACCCACTTTCATCCCCTAGCGACCTAGCGTAGGGGTTGCTACTTGACAGGTGGTAGTAAGGGGGGGGGGGGCAGACGAGTCCCACAAGTGTTCAGGGGCAGAGTTCAAACAGCACTGAAATTAATATATGTCCATGTCCATTAATAGTCCTGAATGTATCTCCATGGAGCCACGTTATAATCGGGGTTAGTCGAGTTGTTGGCGTGTGATTGCCGCATAGCGTCACTAGATTCACCGCCTTCTATGTTCATTCATAGTCCTGTTTCTATCTCCATGGAGCCACGTTATAATCGGGGTTAGTCGAGTTGTTGGTGTGTGATTGCAGCATAGCGTCACTAGATTCACCGCCTTCTATGTTCATTCATAGTCCTGTTTCTATCTCCATGGAGCCACGTTATAATCGGGGTTAGTCGAGTTGTTGGCGTGTGATTGCAGCATAGCGTCACTAGATTCACCACCTTCTATGTTCATTCATAGTCCTGTTTCTATCTCCATGGAGCCACGTTATAATCGGGGTTAGTCGAGTTGTTGGCGTGTGATTGCAGCATAGCGTCACTAGATTCACCACCTTCTATGTTCATTCATAGTCCTGTTTCTATCTCCATGGAGCCACGTTATAATCGGGGTTAGTAGAGTTGATGGCGTGTGATTGCAGCATAGCGTCACTAGATTCACCACCTTCTACGGTCATTCATAGTCCTGTTTCTATCTCCATGGAGCCACGTTATAATCGGGGTTAGTCGAGTTGATGGCGTGTGATTGCAGCATAGCGTCACTAGATTCACCACCTTCTACGGTCATTCATAGTCCTGTTTCTATCTCCATGGAGCCACGTTATAATCGGGGTTAGTCGAGTTGATGGCACGTGTGATTGCAGCATAGCGTCACTAGATTCACCGCCTTCTATGTTCATTAATAGTCCTGTTTCTATCTCCATGGAGCCACGTTATAATCGGGGTTAGTAGAGTTGATGGCACGTGTGATTGCAGCATAGCGTCACTAGATTCACCGCCTTCTATGTTCATTCATAGTCCTGTTTCTATCTCCATGGAGCCACGTTATAATCGGGGTTAGTCGAGTTGATGGCACGTGTGATTGCAGCATAGCGTCACTAGATTCACCGCCTTCTATGTTCATTAATAGTCCTGTTTCTATCTCCATGGAGCCACGTTATAATCGGGGTTAGTCGAGTTGATGGCACGTGTGATTGCAGCATAGCGTCACTAGATTCACCGCCTTCTATGTTCATTCATAGTCCTGTTTCTATCTCCATGGAGCCACGATATAATCGGGGTTAGTCGAGTTGTTGGCGTGTGATTGCAGCATAGCGTCACTAGATTCACCGCCTTCTACGGTCATTCATAGTCCTGTTTCTATCTCCATGGAGCCACGATATAATCGGGGTTAGTCGAGTTGTTGGCGTGTGATTGCAGCATAGCGTCACTAGATTCACCGCCTTCTACGGTCATTCATAGTCCTGTTTCTATCTCCATGGAGCCACGTTATAATCGGGGTTAGTCGAGTTGTTGGCGTGTGATTGCAGCATAGCGTCACTAGATTCACCGCCTTCTATGTTCATTCATAGTCCTGTTTCTATCTCCATGGAGCCCAACAACTTAAATAAATTTAATATCAATTCCACAGTTGGTTGTCCGTGTAGCATAATGGATAAGTGCAGTGCCCCGGACAAGCAAAGACCCGGATTTGAATCCCGGCGCGGATGTAAATATTGGAATTGATATTTTGTTACTAATACGAGTATTTGCATTTAGGATTAAATTCAGACTCAGTGATATTCTCCGTTGATACTCCGGGTCTTACATGGCCAGCATCGCGTTCTTGGTGAGACCAGCCGACGGAGCTGCCTTGCTGTTACACGCGTTGCCGTGGACCGTCACGTCGACGGCGTCCCCCAACCATCCTCTCAACGCCGACCTCAGGTGCACTTGGAGCTCGCCGGGGGTGCACGCTGCCGGCACGCACACCGACAGGGTCGCACCGAGCCGGGCAAACGCCTCCTTCTGCCAAGAGTACATCACACGCTGTCAGCATCGTCAAATATATGTTTCAATGGAGGAAACTCTGCAGGAAATAGCGTTGTTGAGCTCAGAATCATCAGCGTGGGGTGAAGTTAAAGCAGCACAGCCATCTAGGTACAAGTTAACACAACGTTACTTACGTCATCTCACGTAATATCGAGGGGGCTTTGTTTGCCACTGATGCTCAATCTCAAGCGTCAACTCACAGCTGACAGATAAAAAAAGAGCACCTTTGCCGGTGATAACTCGACAAAATTGTCTTAAAATGAGTTGTATCGGGATTTAAGCCCGGACCTCTCATTATACCGGGGTTTAGTAAATTATGCTTCACGTACAACCGACTGTCGAGTGGTTATTAAGTATTTCAGATGTTTGGCTCCATTGGAGACTATGAATGATCATAAAAGGCGGTGAATCTAGCATTGCGTCACTAGATTCACCGCCTTCAATTGTTCATTCATTGTCATGTTTGCATCTAAATAGAGACTTACAAATCTAATAAACTTAAAATCCACTCGAAAGTCGGTTTTCTGTGTAGCATAATTGGTAATGCTTCATTCCGGCAACAGTGAAAGACTCGGGTTGAAATCCCATGTTCAGGAATTGATATTTCGTTTCGCGTTTGGTTTCGAATGATGGCACCAACTCACCGTCTCATTCTCTCGCAGGAGCTTTTCGAAGTGTTCCCTCTGCAAGAAGTGTTCGCGAAACACTCGGAACTTGTCAGTCATGGTGGGTTGTGTGAAGAGCGAGTTGTTCGAGCCTAGCGCCACCATGCAATGCTGGCCGGTGATGGACCCTAGGGTCGGGTGCACGTGTTCCACGCTGAGACACTGGTCGTAGTTTCCCATCTGCACCAAGTTGCCGGTCAGCACGCCCGAAGGAAGCTTCGAGCCGGCGTCGAACACTGCATGGTACAATGCGACAGGGAGGACGAGTTGCTGACAGTATCAACACCCTTGGCTGTTATATATTGACTAGGCTATGCGAACACTGCATGGTACAATGCGACGTGGAGGACGAGTTGGTGACAGTATCAACACCCTTGGCTGTTATATATTGACTAGGCTATGCGAACACTGCATGGTACAATGCGACAAGGAGGACGAGTTGGTGACAGTATCAACACCATTGGCTGTTATATATTGACAAGGCTATGCGAACACTGCATGGTACAATGCGACAAGGAGGACGAGTTGCTGACAGTGTCAACACCCTTGGCTGTTATATATTGACTAGGCTATGCGAACACTGCATGGAACAATGCGACAGGGAGGACGAGTTGGTGACAGTATCAACACCCTTGGCTGTTATATATTGACAAGGCTATGCGAACACTGCATGGTACAATGCGACAGGGAGGACGAGTTGGTGACAGTATCAACACCCTTGGCTGTTATATATTGACTAGGCTATGCGAACACTGCATGGTACAATGCGACAGGGAGGACGAGTTGCTGACAGTATCAACACCCTTGGCTGTTATATATTGACTAGGCTATGCGAACACTGCATGGTACAATGCGACAAGGAGGACGAGTTGCTGACAGTATCAACACCCTTGGCTGTTATATATTGACTAGGCTATGCGAACACTGCATGGAACAATGCGACAGGGAGGACGAGTTGGTGACAGTATCAACACCCTTGGCTGTTATATATTGACTAGGCTATGCGAACACTGCATGGAACAATGCGACAAGGAGGACGAGTTGGTGACAGTATCAACACCCTTGGCTGTTATATATTGACTAGGCTATGCGAACACTGCATGGAACAATGCGACAGGGAGGACGAGTTGCTGACAGTATCAACACCCTCGGCTGTTATATATTGACTAGGCTATGCGAACACTGCATGGAACAATGCGACAGGGAGGACGAGTTGCTGACAGTATCAACACCCTTGGCTGTTATATATTGACTAGGCTATGCGAACACTGCATGGAACAATGCGACAGGGAGGACGAGTTGGTGACAGTATCAACACCCTTGGCTGTTATATATTGACTAGGCTATGCGAACACTGCATGGTACAATGCGACAGGGAGGACGAGTTGCTGACAGTATCAACACCCTTGGCTGTTATATATTGACTAGGCTATGCGAACACTGCATGGAACAATGCGACAGGGAGGACGAGTTGGTGACAGTTTCAACACCCTTGGCTGTTATGTATTGACTAGGCTATGCGAACACTGCATGGAACAATGCGACAGGGAGGACGAGTTGGTGACAACTCAATACGATGCGCTATCCATGTTATAGAGATCAGTGGGCTCAATACGATGCGCTATCCATGTTATAGAGATCAGTGGGCTCAATACGATGCGCTATCCATGTTATAGAGATCAGTGGGCTCAATACGATGCGCTATCCATGTTATAGAGATCAGTGGGCTCAATACGATGCGCTATCCATGTTATAGAGATCAGTGGGCTCAATACGATGCGCTATCCATGTTATAGAGATCAGTGGGCTCAATACGATGCGCTATCCATGTTATAGAGATCAGTGGGCTCAATACGATGCGCTATCCATGTTATAGAGATCAGTGGGCTCAATACGATGCGCTATCCATGTTATAGAGATCAGTGGGCTCGATACGATGCGCTATCCATGTAATAGAGATCAGTGGGCTCAATACGATGCGCTATCCATGTTATAGAGATCAGTGGGCTCAATACGATGCGCTATCCATGTTATAGAGATCAGTGGGCTCAATACGATGCGCTATCCATGTTATAGAGATCAGTGGGCCCAATACGATGCGCTATCCTTGTTATATAGATCAGTGGGCTCAATACGATGCGCTATCCATGTTATAGAGATCAGTGGGCTCGATACGATGCGCTATCCATGTTATAGAGATCAGTGGGCTCAATACGATGCGCTATCCATGTTATAGAGATCAGTGGGCTCATTACGATGCGCTATCCATGTTATAGAGATCAGTGGGCTCGATACGATGCGCTATCCATGTTATAGAGATCAGTGGGCTCAATACGATGCGCTATCCATGTTATAGAGATCAGTGGGCTCAACACGATGCGCTATCCATGTTATAGAGATCAGTGGGCTCAATACGATGCGCTATCCATGTCATAGAGATCAGTGGGCTCAATACGATGCGCTATCCATGTTATAGAGATCAGTGGGCTCAATACGATGCGCTATCCATGTTATAGAGATCAGTGGGCTCAATACGATGCGCTATCCATGTTGTAGAGATAAGTGGGCTCAATACGATGCGCTATCCATGTTATAGAGATCAGTGGGCTCAATACGATGCGCTATCCATGTTATAGAGATCAGTGGGCTCAATACGATGCGCTATCCATGTTATAGAGATCAGTGGGCTCAATACGATGCGCTATCCATGTTATTGAGATCAGTGGGCTCAAACGATGCGCTATCCATGTTATAGAGATCAGTGGGCTCGATACGATGCGCTATCCATGTTATAGAGATTTTGATGCAGTATTGAGCCACTTTATCATGTCTTCCCACTGATCTCTATAGCCATGGATAGCGCTTCGTACAGTGAGACTTTGATGCCGTATTGAGCCACTTTATCATGTTTTCCCACTGATCTCTATAGCCTGGATAGCGCTTCGTACAGTGAGACTTTGATGCCGTATTGAGCCACTTTATCATGTCTTCCCACTGATCTCTATAGCCATGGATAGCGCTTCGTACAGCGAGACTTTGATGCCGTATTGAGCCACTTTATCATGTCTTCCCACTGATCTCTATATCCTGGATAGCGCTTTGTACAGCGAGACTTTGATGTCATACTGAGCCACTTTGAGCCACCTTCTCCTACTTACAATTTCTATAAAGTTTATAAATCAAAATGGAAATCGGGTGTCTAAACGATTTAAAAATTGTAGGATTATTTTAATTTAATAAATTCTTGGTATTTTAGCAAGAAAAGTGCATTGACTTTGATGTAACTGTGAACTATCGAGGGTGGCTTACAGAATATTGATTAAAGTGATGTTCTGAAATACTGAAAAAAAACAGGAGAATTAGTAAGTAAACATACATAAATAAATATCAAAAGATAGCCGCATAATTAGGGGTGCCCAAGAAGGTAGAAATCTAGCATCACTTTAATTGACCTTGGCTCGCAATACGATGCGCTATCCATGTTAATGATATATCAGTTGTCGGAACCGGCGCCTCGGCGCTCTGCTTTAAGTCAATCGACCGCGCGGGGTTGAAGCTAGGGGCGAGTGCAGGGTGCGATGTTACGCGCCCCTTGCGACTAACATGACATTACGCGGTGTGAAGTGGGCTTTATTTGGCCTGCCCCCCCCCCCTCCCCACCTTACCCAACCCCAAAGGAAACAAATCTCAAATTATGTAAATTAAAATAAATGGAATAAAATGTGAATTCAACCTGAGTTTTTTGTTGGGAAAATTCTGCAAACATATAATTAATAACATTCTGAAAGTTGGCGGGGTTAGCAATAGAAAATTGACGGAAGAATTTACAGAAGAAAGAAAAAGAAAAATAATTTAATAGAGAGAGGATGAAAAACGTACTTGGGGAAGTTTTCTGTATTTACAAGAGGAACGCCAAGAGATTGGAATATGTTGGAATATGTTTGAAGACGGAATTAGAATTTAGGGAATGGTATTAAAGGTGAAGGAATTTTGAAAATTACTATCGATAATTAAGACCTAATGCATCGAAATTTGGTGAAATTCTGCTCAGCTGTGAATGTAAAGCTAAAAAACTGAAAATTTCTGGGAAAACTGATGTATACAAGAAATTTTATCAACCGATTCGCTTGAAAATCGCTGAAGGTCTAGGCTTATAGCCGGTACACATTACGCTTTTTCCACGCTTTCGAGTCCGTGGGCTGGAGCCCGTCCGGGCCCGTCGGACTGAGAGCGCGCGTGCTGGCAATACACACTAGAAGGCGTCGGCCCGTTTGAATCCATAAATATCTTGGCGCCGAAGTCCAACCTAACCAAACTTCTGACGAAACAAAAGTGTGACTAAATTCAAATCAGCTTTCGTCTGTCGCTAGCTGTAGCCAAAAATATTGATGATTTATCAAGCCAATAATATAAAGAAAGGGATTATATTGCTAATGATAATAAAAAGACGGCGACAAACTAGAAGAGAAAATGAGAAGAAGAAAATCAAGTGAACGGTTTGGGTAAAGGATTGGATCCTAAAAAAATACAAGGATTGGCACGAGTCAGATCCTAATCTCTTTCGTCGATGCCTACGTCCTGACACAGAAGCATTCGATTTTATTATGAATATCTTTTCGTTGTCATTATTTTTACAACTACCAACACAAACGGGCGAGAAGAAACCTAGAGCCTGATCTCTGACATATATCAGCTGACGAAATAAGCGTGCATCGTATTGGCTGAAATTTCTTGGATCTGTTATCTGCAATCCCATTGGTCGAGTGGCACGGGCTCGGGCCCGAGTTTTAGAGCCGAGTTCTAAACGGCGGGCTTGCTCGAACGCGCTCGCACGGGCTGAAAACGCGACGAATTCGCAATACACACTACGCTTTAGAATCCGACGGGCCCAGCCCACGGGCTCGAAAGCGTGGAAAAAGCGTAATGTGGTCTGGGTTTAGAGAGTTCAAAGGTTCCCAGAAAATTTCATCAAAAACAATTTCGGTGTTTATTCTGTGGAGCGCTGACAACAAATGAACAATTAGAATTATATCGATCACTAACTAATAAATTTCCTGCACAAGTGCGCAGAGAAGCGCAAGTGCCACAGATTAAAAATATATTTCAGCCAACGAAGCATTATTTTCGTTTCGGAAACCTGTTCACTTGATACTTATTAATCGTTTCTGTTCTATATTAAAAATTAAAAACAAAAAAGATTGCGTGGGGAGGTGACCGCTAGACCACGGCTGTTATCAGCAGTGTAACTGAAGATTAACTTTACTCGCTTTGCTCGTTTCACACATCAATAATATAATCAAGTATTAAATTATGTCGAATGACAACAAAATATTAAAAATATATATAAAATATATCTTTGAAATAATTCTTGATCGCAATTTCTATGTGTAATCTTACCTATTCGATAGTAACTGTTCAAGAAGCTCTGCAAGTCAGCCATGATGACAGTTCAAGTGCCAACTGCTTATTTTTCAGTTCGACGAAGAAAAAAAACTTCACGGCCACAAAAAGGGGGCCTGAGAAAACGTTCGCATTTCTTATTTATACAAATTGGTATAGGTCCAAACTAAATTACTGATATTATAGTCATAGGGTTGTTTGTTTCGTTTTCGTGTCACAGCACCAATACAATAGGATATAAAAAACATTATCAGAAATAGACAGTACCTATAATTTGTGTAGTTAAGTATGGTGTACTGGCATGCACGATAAAATTTAGTAGAAACAAAGGGGGAGGGAGGGAGAAGTGGTTTGAAAATAAAAAAATCGAATACCTTTTTCATATGAGATAATATAATATTTTTTAAGTACAAACATGGAAGCAAAGTCTATGTATAACCCAGTGGCATATTTCTCCATTCAAATGACGCCAGCTTACGCCCCTTTCTGTTTCGTCGAACCCTTTATACTTTAGGAACAGCCACTTACTCGCCTCAGCACTTGCAAGTGTATATTCACGATACCTAAGCATCCAATAGCTCCGTGGGGTGAGGGCTGGCATGCATGTCTGAGCTCAAGTTATCAACAAACTAAATGGCCTTGTATATTTTGGTTTGTTTACAAGATTGCATAAATAAAATGAAAACAAGACACAAGTCACAGCGAATTACTACTGAAATGGAAATATGGGATTTTTATTGACACGATTGATCTATTTAAATCAATTTGAATCGAATTTCGAGCGTATACTTATTGACGATTTGAAACCTCATCGAACATGCCAAACGAGACATTATTTTACGCAGTCATCCTATCTGCTTGCGATTTTCATTCTTTGCGAGCTAACTGCTATAATCCGATATCAGTGGAGCATGCAATATGAAGCAAAAGATCGATTAATTCGATTGATTTTGTTTATTTGGTTGGAAATAATTTAATTTTTCTAAGACAACATGCTCTAGTGCCTTTTTGAATTAACTTTATAGCAAGAGTTTTGACGAATATACAGATCGCATCAGTGTGAGAGACAACTTGTAGCCTGGGACAACTTTTAAAAGCAACAGAATTGAGTAAATGAAAAAAAAATGTCGAAGGGGCTTATATGAAAAATTTATTGCAACCTGCATTATCTGGTTTGGTTTTATCTAAGGTAATTAGTTAAAATAATATTTTATCATTTGGTTTTGGATAATTTTATGGACACGAATCACGAGGAATCAGGGTTCGCGTGATGGAAAATGCCGGAAAAAAGTTGCGTGCTACTAAAGCGAGCATTTCAGACTTTCGTTCTGTTGCCCATCGATTTTATTTGTAAGAAACATTGTGGCTATTTGCTTATTTATCGACAGATTTTCAATGCCGCACGTTCCTAACTTAAACATGGCCTATAGACAGGGGCGGATCTAGCTTTGATTCTGGGGGGGGGGGGGGGGGGCGATTTTATTTAAGCCTGTCGGGGGGGGAGGGGGAATTCTGAAAATACCGTTTTTTTTAAGCTATGCAAATTATGTGTTTAAATAAACTATTATAAGCGTATTTCACTCTTCTGATAAAATAAATAGTCTTAAGTGTTTTCCTCAGAAATTCGGATCATCGTCAGAGGAGACACAACAAGTTTATGAACTTAAATATTTTTCTGGTTTGCCCTCCAAACCGAGAATTCAGGAAGAGGGCAAAATATACTTGCAAAATAATCCTTCCTTGGCTGGTGAATACTCAAGCCAAGGAAAAAGATCGAGATGAAAATGTTTTAGATTGCGCCTTTCAATACACTTATCACATTCAATCAAGATTCAATCAAAATGACGTCATGATACCCACTCGCTAAAGCCAGGCAGAGCGATTTGGGTTGTGATTTCCATATCTTACGTTGTTATTTAGCAGAGCTAGTGAAAAAAAATTCCAAACTGGTAGTGCGTCCAGTGGGTACCTGACGTCCTTTTTCTCTGCGTGGAATAGGTCCAAAATGGCAAGACACATTATTTTCGGGTGGTTTCCACGACTCTGTCAATGAACTTGGTGAAGTCGTCCACAACGCCACCTAGGTGCTGTCCTAGGTAATCTAGTTTGAGGGAGGAATTTCAATGACGCCTTTCTGAGAGGACAATCTTCCGATTTGAGTGTAAATATAATGGCAATCAAATAATATCAATATGCAAGCGTCGGTAGCTTGCTGCCCACCCACTGTGTCCACCGCACTAACTGCTCTGGAAGTCGAGAAGTGAGTGTGACACAATGTTCGACATGAGTTGACACGGATGGAATCGCAGCTGTGTGTTTTCTTTATACTCAATGCTTGCCGACGAAGTCAATGTCAGCCTCAGTCAGCTAAAAGTAATCCGCACTGGCACAAGAGTGGGCGCCCAACTTCCCATGAGTACTCCCATTATTCAATTAATTCAAAATTGAATTTGAATCATTGTCGCATTTCTTAACTTTTAACCAAATATCGCAGTTGAACTATCCGTATTTCGCATTTTTTTCTAATTTCACGGTGACCCGGGGGGGGGGGGGGGGGGGGTCGCCCCCCCCCCCCCCCCCCCCCCCCCCCCTGTATCCGCCCCTGCCTATAGATATCGCAATAAAAGGAACCGCTCGTTTAGATGCAGCACGTGTCTCGGAAGACCAGAGTGCATGCAGGGAATCATGCAGATTGCAAACTGCACCTGACTCGATGCACACCCAATTTCATTTATATTTGAAATTATTTTCGGTCAGGAACTTGAATGGAGCCTATAAACTGCGAGAGGAATTCAGTTCATTTCGTTTATCATAAGCTGCAGTGAGCTACAGATTTCAGCGCGTATAGTGTTGTAATTTCAAGTGCATCCCGAGAGATTATCATCATCATAAGTTGAATAGTTCTATTTGAGTGAAATCATGAAGGGAAAATTATTGTTAGGTCAATGTTTTGCTAATGTGCCAATGTGTAATGTGTTTTCAGAAACGAGTCGCAGTGGATTGTCAGTCGAATCGGGTTTTTACTCATTTCCAAGCACTCCTACTCCTGCCCTTTCCTAACCCTGAACCCACATTTATACTCTACTTCTACTAGGCTATGCGAACACTCATATAATCGTGTTGTGGATGAGCGTGATATTTACGCTCACCCACAACGCGATTATATTGCGCGTGCGCATAGCCTAGAGGCTTTTATGATCAATTTAACATGTCCAGTGATAATTTAGCAGCTTTCTTGATGACATAAGTTACCTGAAAATATCAGAAATTATTCGAATATTTAAAAACGGAAAATCGTTTTAAAGAAAAACTATTGTCTTGATTTGCTTAAAAATGACACAGTATATTCATTTTAAGATTTTTAACGTACACAGTTAAATTTGTCAACATCAGTGGAAGATAAAGTTGCTTTAGTTCCAAAAAAATGCAAAACGCTTATAAAGCGTCATAAAAGCGCCACTTTCAAGAAAAGTTCCAAACAAAAATCAATAAAAATTTTCCACCAACATGAAATCGTGAGATTAAACATATCTAGAAAGTTTGGTCGAATTATTTCCATAAACTTGGCTTCTAGAGTGAGAAACGTGATTTTGAAAAACTGAAAATTTTCGTAAAAATTAATTTAAAATAAAAGTTAAATTTAAAAGAAGCGCAAACCTATGCGCATAGCTTAGACCAATGCGCATAGCGCAAAACTATATAGAGAGGTCGATAGTCGGCTAATAGTCGGCAAAACTAATTTTGGCTAAATAAATATTGCTCAGTTTTTCAGTTTCTTCCCACAAAACTAATTTTGGCTAAGCCTATCTTATGCTTAAAACTTCGTGAGTGTTTCAAGCATACTAACTAATAGTTCCCTTTCAAATCCGTTTCCATGTTTTAAATAAATCTTCACTTCTAAATTCACAAAGCGCCACGTGATATATTGAATACACCACTGTTTTAAAGTGCGTGATTCAGAATTATTTTACCTGCGTTGTCACGTGGTAATCAAAAATAGACAGCAGCACGAGGATGGTGAAGTTGATGGCTAAAACTGAAACGGAAACCAATTGTTTCGTCGTGACTTCTTCGACCTGAGGAAAAGGAAACCACGAAATCATTCAATGCTCAAGTGATGTTGATTATCAGGCTCGACAACCGAGCTGAAAAGCCGAAAAAAAGATTTCCACGTTCTAACGTTTCCTGCCCCTAATCAAAAATGACGTGTAATTTTGTCTTTTTATCATCCCGGCTCTCAGATCTGTCCCTGTCCCTATCCCTGTCCCTGTCCCTGTCCCAGTCCCAGTCCCTGTCCCTGTCCCTGTCCCTGTCCCTGTCCCTGTCCCTCTCCCTGTCCCTGTCCCTGTCCCTGTCCCTGTCCCTGTCCCCGTCCCAGTCCCTGTCCCCGTCCCAGTCCCTGTCCCTGTCCCTGTCCCTGTCCCTGTCCCTGTCCCTGTCCCTGTCCCAGTCCCTGTCCCTGTCCCTGTCCCTATCCCTGTCCCTGTCCCTGTCCCTATCCACAGAGTTATAATTATTAAAGATGGCAATAATAAAATCATGACTTCACAAAAGCCTGTCTAACAAAGCGGTTCGCGTTCTTGTAAATAAGTAATCAAGAAAATTATCTTCTTTGTAGCAGGCGCCGCACTTTGAAAGGCGGAATCCGATTTCAACATGATTATTTTGGTGACCAGTTGATAATCCCGTACTCCGTTCGATGACCTACCCCGACCTATCGCAACCTACCCACCGTCGTCTTAACGCCCTCCATGTAACTCTGTTCTGATGAAACATCATCTTCCTGCTTTCAGGCAGCATCTGACAGCTGACAGCTGTCATCACGTTGCTGTCTCGAGCTGGGAAAGACAAAAGACTGACAGTCGGAGCCAACTGGTTTGCGTAGCCCATGGCCATCGTTCGTCTAGAAGAAAGATTTTTTTGCCAGCCGTCAGATTATGATCGAAAATGTACACCTATTTATTTCAATTAAAATTTTATCAAAATGACGTAATAACGAGCCATTCGGGTTGTAATTTCCCTATCTTCCTTTGTTATTTAGCAGAGCTGATCAATATTTTTTTCCAAACTGGTAGTACGTCCAGTGGGTATCTGACGTCATTTTTCTCTGAGTGGAATTGTTCCATTGTATTGTATTGTAAGTGTATTGTTATTTTATGTATTGCATTGTATTCATTTACGCGTTTCTTTTTTCATGCCAGAGAATATTAATGGACTCGTTAGGCTGATAATAAAATAGAAATAATAGGAAAATAAAACCAGTTATACTAAAAGTAATGTTATAATTTTTTTTTTTTAAATTATGGATTATTCTGGTATCCATTCCTCCTTATAGTCACATGTCATCTAAAATGATTTGATTAAATCTGACAGTCATTTGAAAAGAGGAAATCATCAATATTTCTTATAAAGTACAAGTACAAGGAAAGTACGAATATTTTTCTTTCCAAAAAGTGGTGACATGAAAATTCAGGACAAAGTTCCCAACTATCCTCGGGACCACGCTGTTCGCTGTACGTGGGTTCTGTATGTTTTAATTTTATTGCAGACTCCAATAAAATCGAATTTGTTCCTAAATGCCGACACAACATGCGTTTCGATTTTGCTTTCAGCGTAGAATGGAATTTTCGAAGAAATTATTTGCAGCCCACGAAGGTTTTTGCTGGTAAGCGGTAAAATGGTATTTATTGTAAAACTCAATTATATGATCACAAGGAAATATGAAATCTGGACACCACATGTTCGGTGTGTATCTATCATAAAATTAAATCATTAAAAATCATTAAATCATTTTGCAGAAGAAGACATTAACTACGTGTTTTAGAAAGGTCTCCTGGCCCAAATTAATTTACGAAAACGCATAAATTTGCGTCTAAAATGACCGTGAATGCAATTTTTTTTGGGGGCTGTGCCCCCAAAACTCCCTTTTTTTTGGGTCGCCTTTTTAAATAAAATATACTTTTGCCCCGGCTAAAATAAAAGTCACCAGCCGCCACTGGCCACACTGCTTCTCATCGAAATCATCTCGTGGTTTAATAGTCTGTTGATAGTTAAGACAACCAATCCGAGAATGCGCTGTTGTAAGAATCACGCCACTATCACTTTTTTGAGATCAAACGAGAGGTATAACTAGAGGTGGGTGAAAAGAGGGCATGAGCTAGGCTCGTCAGATGCCAAAAGCTCGGGAAGCTCTTTGTGCTGCGGACGACGTCCTCAGACTCACTGGACGCTTCACTCGACGAGCAGTGCTCTTATAAGACACAAGTCACGGGTTAGCATGCAGATCACGTGCGATTTTGGGTATAATTTTGAACTTTGAAGCTATGAAATAATCACGTGAAAAAAAAGTAGCATTTAAAAAATTTGGCTTTATTTTCGACAAGGATTTTTTTCACACGTAAAAATCATCTGGCGTAATGGCAAGTTGATGAAGTCGCTAGGTTCTTAAATTAAAATGTGGAGCAACCTGGTTCGAGCTGAAGCATCGGGCTATTTTACTATTTTCAAGATCTTTTTAATTATATATATATTTAAAGATATCAGGCAAATTTTCATCCCTCGAATGGCCGAGTGGATACGTCGCTAGCTTCATAAGCCAGAATGTGAAAGGGCCTGGTTCGAACCCCGTTACATCCATCTTTTTGCCAATGTAAAGACCTTTCAATTTATATATACATACATTGAAAAATCATTCACCTTCACGTCACTCAAATGGCCGAGTGGTTAAGTCGCTAGGTTCTGAACGCATAGGTGATGCGTTCAAATCCGGGTGGCTATTGAGCTTTTCTCATGAATAGGAGTGGCGGGGGTACGTCAACCTCGCAAAATTTTAACAAGTACAAAAGGTAAACAAACCATTCGTAATTCATATGCCTTAAAAATCTCCTCGTATATGATAAAATGTCACAACAGCCGAGTGGTTAAGTTAAGAGACTGATAACCCAAAGGTACCGGGTTCGAATCCCGGTTACAAAGCCGGGCGAGCCTTTTTGCATTTAATCCAGGCGATTGTTACTAAAGATAGTAGCAAAAATTCAAATCTCGGTCGCTTTGCTCCCTCGCTTTGAATTTTTGCGGAAAATTGAACGTCCCGCCCTACCACCCTAAGCAATTGCACTCACCTTGGCCGAAATTTTAGCTCCAAACAGCATCGAGTGTTTACAAATTTGGTAGACAGCGCCATCTGGTAGATAAAATTGAACAAATCTGTGACTTGGTATTTTTTTTCTTTTCCTTCACTACCCTACTACAACTTCTTGGCTTTGCACGATGTATGTTAGCAGTTGCAATTGAACTTAGAGGTCCAAAAAGCTGGATATACCGGGAATCGAACACGCGTCGCTTGGTTACTAGGCTAATGGGCAATCCAATGCACCACACTGTCGATGTGCATTGGCTCCGAATTTTCCCTACAAATTGCACATGGTGAGCTGGTGTGCTTTTTTTAAGCGATTGACTTGCGTGTTTGACGTTGCAGACGACCAAGTCCTATACTTTCAGTGTGCATTGAGTATTTTGACAATGCCAGGCATTACCGAAAACCTACGTCTGCTACAGGGATCGAACCCGAGACGTACCGATCTCTCATCCGGAAGCCAACGTGCTATCCAATGGACCACGGAGTTGATAAATGTGTTGCTATATTTCCTTACCATTCATTGTCATAAACCTAGAGTATGAAATATATTAAATGGCTAAGTTTTTCTCTGGCTGTCAGGCGTCTCAGCTTAGCTCTTCATGACGTATGAACTGAGAAGTACAGCGAAGATGTTCCAGCCCAAGATTGTTGGACAAAAAGCCACGCCGGCATCGGGAATCGAACCCCGGCCTTTCTGGTTTGAGGCAGCGATGCTAAGTACTCAACCAAACAGCATAAGACGATATCGTGGCATTTTTTTCGTACTCAACGCTCATCGATTATGGCCTAGAAGGCCATAAGGCTTGAGAGGAAGGCCAGAAGGCCTTCCTCTGTGATTTTTTTGACAAGCTTTGCTTCTATAAAAGGACAGGCAAACTCGCAATGAATGCACGCTACATTTAATCAACAGGCCTGCTGGACCACGGTGTTCACCGTGCCGGGAAGCCTGCGTGCAATCCACTAGGCGACGCTGATACTGAAATCTAAACGTGTATTTGTCATACCTATTTCATCGCGATAAGTTAAAGCGATAAAAATGTATAAGTCTTTGCTGTCGGGTTTCTCGTAACGCATGAAGCAGAAAGCATCACAACGAGCAACATTCAGCTGCCTTTCGTTGGCAGAACAGCGACGTTGGCACCGGGAATCGAACTCGGGTCTTCCTGGTAGGAAGCAGCGAATTGATGCACTCGACTACTCTATTGAAATTAAATGTAGCGGATCTGTTTTATATTTATCGCTGTTTTGCCAGTAGACTGATATGATGAGTATTGACTTACGCGATTTGCCAGTTACGATTTACAGATTATGTTTTCTTACTTTTTGTGCACCTAATTTACCAATGCCATGAATTTTACCTAATTACCTAATTTGCCATGAACTCGATGAAAATTGTAAGTAGAAACAAGAAGGTGGCCCAAAGAGGCTCAAGTCTCGCTGTACAAAGCGCTATCCATGGCTTCAGAGATCAGTGAGAAGACAATATGTCAAAGTGGCTCAATACGGCATCAAAGTCTCGCTGTACGAAGCGCCATCCATGGCTATAGAGATCAGTGGGAAGACATGATAAAGTGGCTCAATACGGCATCAAAGTCTCACTGTACGAAGCGCTATCCATGGCTATAGAGATCAGTGGGAAGACAATGATAAAGTGGCTCAATACGGCATCAAAGTCTCGCTGTACGAAGCGCTATCCATGGCTATAGAGATCAGTGGGAAGACAATGATAAAGTGGCTCAATACGGCATCAAAGTCTCGCTGTACGAAGCGCTATCCATGGCTATAGAGATCAGTGGGAAGACAATGATAAAGTGGCTCAATACGGCATCAAAGTCTCGCTGTACGAAGCGCTATCCATGGCTATAGAGATCAGTGGGAAGACAATGATAAAGTGGCTCAATACGGCATCAAAGTCTCGCTGTACGAAGCGCTATCCATGGCTATAGAGATCAGTGGGAAGACAATGATAAAGTGGCTCAATACGGCATCAAAGTCTCGCTGTACGAAGCGCTATCCATGGCTATAGAGATCAGTGGGAAGACAATGATAAAGTGGCTCAATACGGCATCAAAGTCTCGCTGTACGAAGCGCTATCCATGGCTATAGAGGAAGACAATGATAAAGTGGCTCTATAGATTCATGGCAGGGGCTCGTGCAAAACCTCCGGTAGTAATCAATACCAAAGACTGGTGTTACACAGTAAATAATTAAAATTGAAATTATGACGAAAACTTAGCAAAAGCAAGTCGCAAGTCATTGATGTGATTATCTGGAGGAACAAGTAAACTGATGATAAGTTAACCAGCTCGAGTGTTGAATTGTTTGGGCAACATTTTACATATCAGTTACTGGCGCTTCCTGTGTATAAGTACGCTTTACATTTTGGTTTGATTCTACACTTACTTAATATTAATATTCTATTTGTTTTTCTTTTTATTTATTTGTCAACCTTACTCAACCTCTTCTTACCTGGCAAAAATAATAATACAATGATAAATTTACATACATTTAAATGTGAATTCCAACTTTAAAAAAAGCAAAAATTATAAAGGTAAATATAAACATGCATGGTATATATAGACACAAATTATAAATTTCACATAATATAATATACTATTGACTTCACAATAATAAGTATCAATTTATTTTCGTCATTTCGCAAAGCCTCAATTGGCTCAAAACACTCAAAATTTCATAAATGAAATGGGCTAGCAGTGTTGGTGTTTAATAATTGTTCCAGAAACACGTTGACAGAAACACGGACTAACACGTAACAGGCAATTGCATGTACTAGGATAATAATAAAATGCGGTTTTACAATGTGACACAGTGAGACCATCGATTGGTTTCGATGTGTCACACTCTTTCTGCAAAGGGTCGAGAAAGTTAATCGGCCAGAAATTGTTTAAAGCGATATAATTCTGATCCGGCCCTCTTGCAAAGTTCAAGAGACAAATGATGTTGGTCATGAAGAGAACATTCGAAGATCCGGATATCCATGGATGAATTTGATGTGAATGTTAAAGCGGTTTTGAGACCCTTGAGTTCTGATTGGCTGGCGAGCTGACTGGATGGCTGCTGCTGCTGCCAGATTTCGCCTGGAATGCAAGAAACACGTCGTTAAATACGTCGTTAAACAAGTCGTTAAACATATCGTTTAGCACGGGCTGTTTGCTGGCCCGTTTATTTGGTTGTGTTTCACTTGGCCTGTGCATTTAAATATATTATATAAATAATGTAACATGCGTAACAATTCGTGTGGCTGCAGCCACTCGGTTTTTTTGGCAAGATCTGTCAGTTGTGTCATTTCAAATAGGAATATCTGTGCCAATAGCAGTGCTAATAGCAGTGCTAATAGCAGCTAATAGTGCTTATACCCAACTTCTTAAGCACTTCATTCTTTTGATACCGATATAGATCAGCCAGACAAGAAAAGAAGCAAAGATTCTTTCTTCGTGCCGTTGCCAAAAAGAATAGGGCAAGCCAACGGGATTGAAACACCCGCGCGATCAGATTTTGTGCAAGAAACCCCTCCCTCTGTTCACGATGGTCAGTGTCGACAACATCCTAAGCCTAGTGCAAACAGCGGTATTGCTACGAACCTGTTACAAATGAAACCGGAAAGCACTCAGCTGGCGTTATTGAAGATTTGAACAAATACAAGCTACTGACAGAGCCGTGGAAACCACCCGAAAATCATGTCTTGTCATTTTCATCACATAAAAAACAATGATCAATTGAAAAGCGCTTCTGAAGACATTCCCACCTCGATCAGTGTCCTTGGCTGGTGTTTTCAACAGGAAAGGATTATTTTGCAAGTTTTGTGCCCTCTTCGTGGCTTCTCGCTGTGGAGGACAATACCATCGAAATATTCAAGTAAATACACTTGTTGTGTCTCCCCTAACGATGATTGCCAAGCTTCTTGGGAAAAGTGGTGAGTTAGTCACAATATGCAAATAACAAATGTCACAGCGAATTCGTTTTAGCTGCAAGCAACTGACTTTAAAACTACTTTTCTTGCTCATGAAAAGGAAGAAATGAACCAGCTTTCCTCTGTGCGACAATCTCAAGTGCAAGAAACCAGACCGACTCGAGACATTTGAGCAATCATATTGTTAGGAAGGCAAAACATGGATTACTAAATAACAATTCGGCCGTCTCAAGAAAAAGACTCGCAAAATGAAGGAAATTTCCGGGAACTTTTAAAATATCAGGTAGCTTCTGGGAATCGTGTACTCGAGAATGTCAGTCAAGGCTCAATTCACGAAAATTTGATCGAATTTCTTGACCCACATTCAGAAAATTTTAAAAATATCATTCCTGCTGCATCGATAGACGACATTTCTTCAAATGATGAAAAAGAAAACAATATTTTAGACATTGATTCTTTCGTTGAAACAAAATTAACGGGGTAAAGATTGAGGTACCACCGTCTTATCGCTGCTGACTGCTGAGAATGCATTCACTGTCGGCGTCGGCGTAGAAACAGATGGATGCAGCGTGACACGTGGTATCAAAACAAAACACCGTCGCCGACGCTGCGACGCGCTCGCCATGTTCCAACCATGCTTGAAATCTGAGTCTTTCCCATCCTTCCGATGGCTAGGTGTCCGTTAAACGTGCTGAAAATCGGTTGAGGAGTTTTTGAAGACATACAAGTTTGAACCTCTTTTTTATGCAATAGAAAACAACTGCTCAAAAAATGTTTAACAACGAGCTCTTCCGACTACACTTCGGCAACTTGATGGCACGCCACTGGATTTTTTTAATCAATAAAAACCCAGTCTTTTTTCTGTAGGCAACCTGTCGAAAGAGTACTAGTGTGTTGTAATAGCCCAGTGGTCAAATATCGCAGGTAGCTCGATTCGAAAGATTACAACATGCCACTGATGCCACCTGCTAAGATAGGTGCGTAAGAAGGAACTGACTTAATAAAATGAAATGGAAGAAAAAGGAACTGATCGCTAAAAGTTTTGGTGCCAACATCACAGCCCCGGCCCCAACGGCAAACTTTTAATTAAAATCTTGTTAACAATAGTTTGATGCATCAATGGAAAAAATTTGCCGACAATTTTACAGACGAAAAATTTCTTTAGAGAAAAAATTTTTCAATGCTAATATCAAGTTCAAGATGTCGTTATTTTAACCAAGTTTTTGTTAATCCAACATAATAAATATCTGACTGAAGGTGTCAAATCAGTCTCATGGGATAGTAAAAAGACGAGAGATGTTTTTGACACCTTCGTTTGCGTTATCTCACATAATATTATTGTCACCGATGCAGGCATTACCTCGTGAGTCAAGACACACAACGCTGCAACGAATGGAGGCTTTGGATTAGAAGTTATGTTTAGGTCAATTTTACTTGTGAAGCCAAGAGCCACTTTCCTGGCAATTAAGAAAAATATCTTTCACTTCAAACAATTGTGTACTACACCTTGCCTGATTATGCATTCAATTGTTAATCAATTAAAATTTTAGGCACAGCCAAATCATCGATAAGATTCGAGCGATTACCCATCTCAAAAGGCAAACGCCCAATTCAATACCAGAGCATGACACCGAGGTTATCAGGGTCATGACTCGCTTGATAAAACTTTCAGACATAGCTATGGGCTACTCTTAAAGATTACTGGTGTTTAACGACGCACTGTTTTGACAACTGGCCCTGGCGGTCTAATGGCGTCGGTGAATGAAATGGTGATGATGAACCTAACCTATGGCTAGAAGGGTGGAGGGGAAACCCGGTGCCGGCACGTATAGCCAACTCCTGTCGAAAAGCACCGAGGGGACCACCGGCTTTACGTCCCTTCCGAAGGACGCTACAACTCGAACAACAGGATTCCTCCGCTAATCCGTGCTGTCGAGAGGTTGACAAGCAAGGCGAGTGAAGTTGTCGTACTAACTTCAAATCCAGAAGTGATGGAGTGAACAGAAGTGAACATGTGCGAGATCCAACCCATCCAACACCTGACTTGGCGCGATGTTGCTTAACATCACAAGAACCGATGTTTCCAACGTTGCCAAACCGTACGACGTGCGACGTCTTGTAACCGTACGACGTCTTGTAAAGAAGGATGGGGCATATGCTAATCATATCATCGAAATAAGCGAATTACACAATCTCGTGAACCAAACTTTGACCGATCTACCCATTCGCCTATGATAAAAAGCCTAAAATCTGGGTATCAAGGCAGCTTACTGATTCAGTAGAAGGCAGAGGAGAAGAAGAAGTATAGACAAAATTGTTCCAAACCATTTGTGTGTGCCTTAGCTTTCTGACATCGCTTCGGCTCTCGGAGGAGTCTAGTTTGAGAGTGTCATTCCATCGTCAATGATCCCTGTAAGTTGTCCGTCTTATTATTGTTTCTTATTGATGAGCACCCTTCTCACGACCCCGAGGGAATTACCAACGCGAAAAGAAGTATTTTCAAATTGCAGCGCTTAACGCTTCGAAATTGATAATTGTTTTTACAAAGTTGACGAGAACACTAACAGAGAAAAAAAAAGGTGACATAAATTTATGTATTTTATTAAATTTGACTTATTTCTTTGCTCCTGAGTGTATTTTATGTATTACCACAATTACTACTTGTTGCTTTTTTGTGTTGCGTGTACTCAACTTGTACAAGGAAATAAAAACCATTCGAAAGCGTCGCGAGCGTCGCGAGCGTAGCGAGTGAAGCGCAATCTTCAATTACACTAAACTTCTAAAAAAATCCGGAATGTTTATTTATTTTGTGTGTTTTTTCGCGCTCTACAGGCCAAACGCCAAAACCGATGTTGATGAAAATGTATATGGACCTCCGTTTTCTCTGAACTCAGATCTGCCACGTTCTTGAAGCAATTCGGACGAGTAAATTTTATAATTAAGTTTTTACGAAATTTTTCAGTTTTTCCAAAACACGTATACACTCTGGATGCCAAGAATCTGAAAATAATTTTACCAAAATTTCTAAAAATGTTGACCCTCGCGATTCAATGCTTAAGTGAAAATTTCATAGATTTCTGCTTAACTTTTTTCTTGAAAATTGCGCTTTTATGACGCTTTTAAAGATTTTTTGCAGTTTTTTGCAACAAAAGTATCTTCTACCGATGTTACGGTGCGCGTCTGATATCGGAAAAAGAAGAAACTGGGTTATCTTAAAGCATATTATTTCAATATTCAAATAATTTGAATACTACACAATGAAAATTATAAATTTATTTATACTAGGCTATGCGCACACTCATATAATCGTGTTGTGGATGAGCGTAATATTTATGCTCACCCACAACGCGATTATATTGCGTGTGCGCATAGTAGTCTAGGAGCCAATCTCCAAAAGACGTCTAGAAACATGATTCCGCTAAACATTTCGCGAACAATATGGACACTAGTATCAAAAGTTTCGTCTTGATGCCAGCTATCATTTCTACCCTGTGCGCAAAGTCGCAGGTGCGACCGGAAGCCGCGGCCGGAGGTAAAAGGTCACGCGCGGGCCTTTCTTTGCCTGGCTTGTAGCTACTAAACCATAAGTCGCACAATCGTGATTTTTATTGCAATGTCTCCGTATTATTGCAGGCTTTCATGATATATATTTTTATTGGTGATTTTTTTCAGGTTTATGCTAAAAATTAATTTTTTTTGTAAAAAGTGATCTGTGAGACTTTAGTTTTACATCATTTGCCTCGAAATGGTCACGTATATCTAAAAATATATGTTTTATATATCGAAAGACAATTTTGTCTTGAACACGATAATATTTTCAAATCAGAAATTTGATAGGATTTACGCAATTGGCAGCCGTTCGCAGAGCGTGGGGTGTGGCAAAAACGCGCTTTTTCGTTCAAGAATGGCATATTATCGCATATGGTGAAAACTACGTGCAATCAGAATGGGGTTATTTTGTCTTAGCTAATTTGAGAACAGGCTGTACACTGGTATCAAAAGTTTTGTCTTGATGTCAGCTATCACCTCTACCCCGTCTGCAGAAATGCTGAAATTTTAGCAGGGTTTAGAACTTTGGTGAATATCACCTAAACAACAACAATGGTCTCAACAGTGATCACAATAATCTGGTTAATGATTTAATTTTAAGAGAATTTAGAACTTATGAGAACTGAACCAGCCAAAAATACAATCCTGGAAGCTATCAATGGCCTTATGGTGAATTATTATATATGGCATTTTAATAAAGGGTTAATAAACACGATTTCTTTCCTCATTTTAGAGCTTGTTACCTCGCGGTAACCAATGAAGTTTTATCGGCGATGGCAATTGTGAAAAGATAATTGGACATGCTGTGTTATTTGTCAATCCGAAACGAAGGTTCGATTGAGGGTAGCTTCCCATGAAGGTATCGCCACACTTCGAGATTGAGCGCACGATCGCGAAAAAAATATGTCCTACACAGAATGCAATAAACATGGAAATACTGCATGCTATGTCGCAAAAAGTAAACACGCCGCTTTCCAATCAGAAGAGTTGAAATTAACTTTTCGGACGTCTGATTCAATGATATCGCTCTCTGAGACAGATGACACGATGCATCCTCGCCTACCGGGAATATGTGATGTAATGTTTCGAGAAGGAAAGAACCATCCTAAGTGCTACTCGAAATGTAAAAGGAATAATACCAATAACCAAGGAAATGCAGAAGACTCTGAAGAGAAAAGTTTCCTTGCCCTTATCGCTGAGCTGAACACTGGTCTAGCGAAAGGTGAAAATATTATATACTCACTAGACTCAGCTTGGAACAGATATGTAGAAATATTGTGCAAATTCTACGTGAAACCTGGAATTTATCATTGTAAAGATTCAAGTATAAGCTTCAAGGGCCGATTGCAGAGTGTGCAGAATTTGTTCTTCCACGTCGAATAAATGTGTCTTCTATAACTCTTATAAATTAACTCTAAAGCATATTGGACTGGTATTAACTGTGCAACTGAGTCCCGATCAAGAGATGTCGTGAATTTGTCACACAATGCAGGACACTGCTTTGGCTTCGAAAGTGTCCGGCGTGTGGACACTTCAATCGCCAAGGGTGTCTCTTGAAAAGTACGAAGAAGATGGGGTGGTTATTGTGCCAAACAAATTCAATAGTTCTGAATTTCTCGGCTATGTTCGATATACGCAAATGACAATATCAATATAAATGAAGAAACTATAGATGGCAAAGGGACGAATGCGTCACAGACAGCAGCTTACCAGAAAAGCACTCTGGGGGTGAATCCATGGGTAGCGCCCACACTCAAAACCCACACCATCTCAGAATTTGACAAAAATTGCAGGAGTGGTAGATCACGGCATATAAATAATCTCGTATCAGCGTTTTTTCCGCAGGTCCAACGGTTTGCCCGTGGCAGGGCACGGAATAACCCAGATTTTTACTTTTTGCGGAGAACAGCGTACCACTGTTTGCTCTCTGTCGTTGTACTTAAATGACTTAGAAGGATGGGACTTGTTCTCACTTGACGATATTACTTTGAGAAATACGATAAAAAATTAAAAAAAAATCTTTATAAAATTTAAGGGTGAAATAAATCCACCCCTAAACTTCAACCCTTAATAACTTAAAAAATGTTTTTTGTTAATTTTTCATATTTTTTGTCCAGCATCTTATATCAATTATCTACTTCTAAAAAAAAATTAAGTTGGGCCGAAACTGGAATCTGAAGTTATGATTTTTTTACTATCTAGATGTGTATTATTTTAGTGTATTCCAGTATGTGAGCAAGCATAATTACAGCATCAACCATGAAAAATGGTATGTTTTGAAGATGAGTTCACTCACTCATTGCTTCGTGCGACTTCGAGCAATTATTTAATTTACATTTTTACATTTTTACATTTACATTTTTACATTTACATTTACATTTACATTTTTACATTTACATTTTTACATTTACATTTTACATTCAGGAAATATCTGCAATAAATGTAAAAAATATCTCGAAGTTGCACATAACAATGTGTGGGTAGGACTCAACGTGTGGGTTGATGTATTATCAACATCAAAACGGCAAAAACGCTTCAAAAGTGACAAAAGTGCCATTTTCAAGGAAGATGCTAAACATACAACAATGAAATTTGAAAACAAACATGGAACCGTGAGGGTCAACAAATCAAGAAAGTTTTTAGTTCAGATATTAGTTCAGAGAAAACGAAAGTCCATATAAATTTTCATTAAAATCCGTTTTGGCGTTTGGCCTGTAGAGCGCAAACAAACACAAAAAAAAAAAAAAAATGTGAGACTTTTTCTGCATTAAGTGTAATTGAAGATTTCGCTTCACTCGCTACGCTCGTTACGCTCATCAAAAATTGCATCTTAACAGGTCATTGTTTCATGATGGTTTCGTATATATTAACGTTTGAAGTGACGCTTCTGTACAAATTCATAATAATATGCTGAAACTTAAGGCTATTGATAGGGGAATATGCGCAAAAAAACCCGCACAGGAACCGATTTTTTTTGATAATATTTAGATTAAGTAGTTGTTTTCACACCTGGGAAAAATATTTCACCTAGCGAAAAATACCGGGAAATTTGTGGAAAACTCAAAAATGTATGTTTCACTGCCCACCAGTATTCCAGGGAAAGTCGTCGAGGCAAGGGTGTCTAGTATTGATTTTTAGGAGAAGGGTGTTTGTATTAAGCCAATGACACCTTTTTATTTTTGCTTCTTACGCCCTTTTCGAAGATATAAATTTTTTACTTTGTCAAATATTTCATAAAAAAAAACGTCTGCCTTTCACTGGTTGTCACAAGCAGATGGCGTAATCTAGAGAAAAAATAAAGCTGTCAATTGAAAGTTTGAAGCAAGCCGAATCCAACCATGTTGGTCCCGTGCTCATCCGACAAAGGATGTGTCCGGAATACTGTACGTAAGCCAGTGCTGCACCAGAGAAAAATTTGAGCGGAAATATGAACACACTCGCGTCGGAGCAGTCAAGTGCTTGGTCTGGAAACACTAATTTCACGTAACCTTGGTACGTTCACTCGCCCGCTAGCGTCTACAATCTCTCCGGTATCTCCGGCTAAGCGCTCGAAAAAAACAACACTACGCGCTGAAATCTGTATATTACAACAGCTTATTATAAACGAAATGTACTGAATTCGTCTCGCAGTTTCTAAAACATATATGCTACTTCCTAGTTCCTGGCCGCAATATTCTTTCAAATTCAAATGTAAATGCAATTGGGTGTGCATCGGGTCAGGTGAAATCTGCAATCTGCATGATTCCCTGCATACACTCTGGTCTTCCTAGACACGTGCTGCATCTAAACGAGCGGTTCCTTTTATTGTGATATCTTGGCCGTATCAGTTACGAACGTGCGACATTGAAGATCTGTCGATATATTAGCAATTAGCCACAAGGTAAAATCTTTATTTAAAATTATGCAGTTTACATTAATTGAAATGACATGACATGACATGAATGCCATGTGCAAATAAGCTACAAAACCAATCAATTTTTATCATAAAGTTTTGGTGTAACATTTTGAACGAAAATTTACTTCACCACCTTTGTCTTTGATATTCATGTTTGTATGTGTTGTCCGAGCGTCGATTCAAGCGGCGGATAACCTTTGCGCAGAGGTCCAATAAACATATTTTCCTTGTTACCAAATGTAAAATGGGTCACGGGGTGGGAGAATCCCATCTAAATACAGAGGTCCAATACCCATAAATATTATTTGGAGCCCTGTTCACCAACCATGGGTGTCTGCATGGATCACAGTTTTCAATAAACCGCACATCTGCTTGAAACTAATTGGGCAAACGAGACATTGTATTGATGTGTGTACATACTTGTCTTGTCAATCACGCTAAGGGGGCAAAATAACCGCCTTCACCTCCGACATTATTTTCTCATTGACTCATTTCTGTTGCTTTGAAAAGTTGTCACAGGCTACAAGTTGTCTCTCACAATGTATTCGTCACAAGTGGTCACAACTCACAATCGGTAGGCACAGAACCAAAGTCTGAAATCCTCGCTTTAGTAACTTTTTTTAGGCATTTTCCCATCACGCAAACCCTGATTCCTCGTGAATTCTGTCCATAAAATTATCCAAAACCATATGATAAAATGTTATTTTAATTATCTTTGATAATAACAAAAAAGATAATGCAGGTTACAATGAAGTTTTCATTTTAGCCCCTCCGACATTTCTTCTCATTGACTCATTTCTGTTGCTTTGAAAAGTTGTCCCAGGCTACAAGTTGTCGCTCGCTATGTTGCGATCTATACATTCGTCAAAACTATAACGCTAGAAAGTTCATTCAAAAAGGCATTAGAGCATGTTTGCTTAGAAAACTTAAATTATTTCCTCCCAATCAACAAAATCAATTGAATTTATCGATCTTTTGCTTCATATTGCCTACTCCACTTATATCGGATTATAGCAGTAAACGCGCACGGAATAAACATCGCGAGCAGATAGGACGACTGCGATAAAGAATGTCTCTTTTGGCATGCTTGGTGAGGTGTCAAAAATTGACATAAGGACGCTAGAAATTCGACTCAAATTGATTCAAAATCTGTATCACATCACGAGTCCACTCCTATCAAAAAAACTCACAAAAATTGATTTCCGTGGTTTTATCATGTCGATGTGAGATGTCTCGAGTATTAGGTGACTCATAAAAGTTATCAATTTTAATTATGCTCGGCAACTATAATCTCTCAGCTAAGGATAATAATCCTCTGTCGAAATGTGGGGTGGGGAGGTGAAAAAATAGTATTTTGTGGCATGTTCAATGATGTTTATAACCGATCAATAATAACGTTAGAACTTCGATTCAAATTGATTCAAATTCTGTTTCAAATTACGAGTTCAATAGTGTCAATAAAAATCCCATATTTCCATTTCAGTAGTAATTCGCTATGACTTGTATCTTGTTTTCATTTTATTTATGCAATCTAATACCATAGGGTATGTAAGGCTAATACCCTAGTAGACCAAAACATACAAGGCCGTTTAGTTTGTTGATATCTCGAGCTCAGACACACATGCCAGCATGAGAGAATCCCGGCCCTCACCCCACAGAGCTAGTGGATGCTTATCGTGAATCTACACTTAGTGCAGTGCAGAGGCGAGTTAGTGGCTGTTTCAATCGTCTTAAGACGATTCAAGCGGCCACTTACTCGCCTCGGCACTTGCAAGTGTAGATTCACGATAAGCATCCACTAGCTCTGTGGGGTGAGGGCCGGGATTCTCTCATGCTGGCATGTGTGTCTGAGCTCGAGATATCAACAAACTAAACGGCCTTGTATGTTTTGGTCTACTAGGGTATTAGCCTTACATACCCTTGGTATTAGATTGCATAAATAAAATGAAAACAAGACACAAGTCATAGCGAATTACCACTGAAATGGAAATATGGGATTTTTATTGACACGATTGAACTCGTAATTTGAAACAGAATTTGAATCAATTTGAATCGAAGTTCTAACGTAATAATTGTCGATTTGAAACATCATTGAACATGCCACAAAATACTATTTTTTCACCTCCCCACCCCACATTTCGACAGAGGATTATTATCCTTAGCTGAGAGATTATAGTTGCCGAGCATAATTAAAATTGATTACTTTTATGAGTCACCTAATACTCGAGACATCTCACATCGACAGGATAAAACCACGGAAATCAATTTTTGTGAGAAGTATTGACAGGAGTGGACTCGTGTTTTGATATAGATTTTGAATCAATTTGAATCGAATTTCTAGCGTACCTACTTCTTTTCAATTTTTAAACAAACCGAACATGCGAAACGAGATGTTTTCTTGTCGCAGTCATCCTGCTGCTCGCGATGTATATTCCTTGCGCGCTTGGAGCTATAATCGGGGATTGAAATGTTCGATATAAATGGAAGGTCGATTAATTCGATTGATTTAGTTCATTAGCAGTAAATCATTAAAGTTTCCAAAGCAAACATGCTCTTGCCTTTGCCTTTGGCTTTGCCTTTTGAATGAACTTTTTGCGTGAGTTTAGCGAAAGTATAGATCACATCATTGCGAGGCAACAATAGCCTGTGATAAAATTTTCGAAGCAACATAATTGAGTCAGAGCGATTGGATACGTTAATCGAAAAGTAATATTTTATTTCAATTATAATTTATAAAGCCACTATAATATGTGCGCTTTTGAATGACAATAGTGATCAATATAATAGGAATAAGTATGTATAAATATGCGACATTAGTTGCACGACAAATTCAAAAGACAGGTGACTCATTCTCTGATTTGAATACAGCATCATATCATCAAATTCCATTATTGTGACGGCAACTATACAAAGCTAAAATCCACATAATCGATTAGATAAATACGATCATATTATGGTAACCAAATGGTAGCAACATAAAGAAATTCTCAAAGTAAGGACGAACAGCCGATGAGAAATTTGGCTGGTGGGTGGCCAAGTAGTTTTTGTCAAAATATACCGCTAACTAACTATTGATTACTAATCGTTTGGTTTATGTAGCATTTAATCAATGTGCATGTATTTTTCGCTTCATGTCGTTGTATGATGGAATCTTCGAACGGAATGAGGTGCAATCAACATTTCATTTCATGTAAACTAATTGTAACTAATTGAACTTGTTAGCTTTTGCACTTTCGTTACTTTTACAGCCAAAATACCGCAGTATAAACAAACCGTTAAAACAGATGCAGAGCGTGTCTCGGAAGACCTGACTGCACCCGATGCACACCCAATTGCATTTAGATATGAGGTGTAACAATTTTGCGGCCAGGAACTAGAAAGGAGCAAGTATGTCTTAGCAAATGCGAGAGGAATTCAGTTCATTTCGTTATCAAAAGCTGTTGTGAGTTACAGATTTCAGCGCGTAGTGTTGTTTTTTTCAAGCCGTAAACCAGAGGATTATAGAGAGCGAGCGTGTGAATGGCACCAAGGTTACGTGAAGAAGTATCTCCACACCACGAACTGGACTGTTTCAACGCCTAAGTAATATGCAATTTGAGGTGATTTGAAGTTATGCTTGGACGAAATGTTGAGATCTAGGCGCAAAAGTTTCCCTCGTGCAGCCCTCGTTTTCTACCAGAGCTTGGGACACACCGTTTGTCGTAGAGACATGGGACGAACATGGTTGGATTCAGCTTGATTCGAACTTGCGATCCAAAGTTTTACTTTTTGTGAAAGTCTTACCGCCTGCTTGTGACAGCCAGTGAAAGATTGACGTTTTTTTGGCGAAATATTTGACAAAATCAAAAAATTATATCTTTGAAAGGGGCGTAAGAAGCAAAAATAAAAAGTTACCAGTAACCAAATAAAAGCATTCTGCCAATAAATAAAAATACTAGACACATTTTCCCTTACGGCTATTCATGAAACTCTGGTAATAAGTGAAACATGCAATTTTGAGTTTTCCGGCAATTTTCCGATATTTTCCGCTAAGTAATATACTTTTCCCAGGTGTGATAACAACTAATATTATAAAAAAACGGTTGCAGTGTGTTTTTTTTTGCGCATATTTCCCGCTCGAATCCCGTTAACTCATTCCACAGTGTTTTGACCGAAAAATTTGACGGAAAAAAGTGGTTTTGTTTCGAACTCAGGTCTAGCGATTCGAACGTCGTGATGGTCGCCAGGTGGGATACGGAGTGATTACATCCATTTTTATGTTTGCCTTATGGACATATTTTTGCCTTGTGGACATATTTTTGCCTTGTAGACATAGGGTTTGCCTTGTGGACATAGGGTTTGCCTTGTGGACATAGGGTTTGCCTTGTGGACATAGGGTTTGCCTTGTGGACATAGGGTTTGCCTTGTGGGCATAGGGTTTGCCTTGTGGGCATAGGGTTTGCCTTGTGGACATAGGGTTTGCCTTGTGGGCATAGGGTTTGCCTTGTGGACATAGGGTTTGCCTTGTGGACATAGGGTTTGCCTTGTGGGCATAGGGTTTGCCTTGTGGACATAGGGTTTGCCTTGTGGGCATAGGGTTTGCCTTGTGGACATAGGGTTTGCCTTGTGGACATAGGGTTTGCCTTGTGGGCATAGGGTTTGCCTTGTGGACATAGGGTTTGCCTTGTGGGCATAGGGTTTGCCTTGTGGACATAGGATTTGCCTTGTGGACATAGGGTTTGCCTTGTGGACATAGGGTTTGCCTTGTGGACATAGGGTTTGCCTTGTGGACATAGGGTTTGCCTTGTGGACATAGGGTTTGCCTTGTGGACATAGGGTTTGCCTTGTGGACATAGGGTTTGCCTTGTGGACATAGGGTTTGCCTTGTGGACATAGGGTTTGCCTTGTGGGCATAGGGTTTGCCTTGTGGACATAGGGTTTGCCTTGTGGACATAGGGTTTGCCTTGTGGGCATAGGGTTTGCCTTGTGGACATAGGGTTTGCCTTGCGGACATAGGGTTTGCCTTGTGGGCATAGGGTTTGCCTTGTGGACATAGGGTTTGCCTTGTGGACATAGGGTTTGCCTTGTGGACATAGGGTTTGCCTTGTGGACATAGGGTTTGCCTTGTGGACATAGGGTTTGCCTTGTGGACATAGGGTTTGCCTTGTGGACATAGGGTTTGCCTTGTGGACATAGGGTTTGCCTTGTGGACATAGGGTTTGCCTTGTGGACATAGGGTTTGCCTTGTGGGCATAGGGTTTGCCTTGTGGACATAGGGTTTGCCTTGTGGACATAGGGTTTGCCTTGTGGGCATAGGGTTTGCCTTGTGGACATAGGGTTTGCCTTGCGGACATAGGGTTTGCCTTGTGGGCATAGGGTTTGCCTTGTGGACATAGGGTTTGCCTTGTGGGCATAGGGTTTGCCTTGTGGACATAGGGTTTGCCTTGTGGACATAGGGTTTGCCTTGTGGGCTGATAATTAAATGAAAAATAAAATTACAAATAAACTTGACGTAAAAGGCGTAAACACATAGTGCCGTAGACTCGAGAGCCGCTGCTTCCATCCAAAATTTCAAATCCTTACGCCTGTCATTTTCATAATCTCTACTAGGCTATGCGAACACTCATATAATCGAGTTGTGGATGAGCGTAATATTTACGCTCACCCACAACGCGATTTTATTGCGTGTGCGCATAGCCTAGAGGCTTTTATGATCAATTTAAAATGTTTGGCGTTAATTAAGCAGCTTTCTTGATGACATTCGTTACCAGGAAATCTCACGATGAAATTATTTTAATATTTCAAAACGAAAAAATCGATTTAAAGAAAAACTATTCGATTGATTTGGTTCAAATTAACACGGTATCTTCTTTTAGCGATGTTTTATGCACACAGTAAATTTTATGAACATCGGTTAAAGATAAAGTTGCTTTAATTGCAAAAAACTGAAAAACGCTAAAAAATCGCTAAAAAAGCGTCATAAAAGCGCTATTTCCAAGAAAACTGCTAAACATACAACAATGAATTTTTTACACAATCATTGAATCGTGAGGGTCAACATATCCTGATAGTTTCGTCAAATTTTATTCATATCCTTGGCCTCTAGAGTGCAAAACGTGTTTTGGAAAAACTGAAAAATTTCGTAAAAACTTAATAACACAAAATTTACTCGTTCAAATTGCTTCAAAAACGTGGCAGATCGTTCAGAGAAAACGAAGGTCCATGTAAATTTTCATCGACATCCGTTTTGGCGTTTGGCCTGTAGAGCGCGAACAAACACAAAAAAAAAAAAAAAAAAAACATTCCGGATTTTTTAGCAGTAAAGTGTTATTGAAGATTTCGCTTCACTCGCTACGCTCGTTACGCTCATCAATTATTTTCATTTCATCATCATTTTCATCTTAATCATTTTCATAATCTCGATCACTTCACCATTTTTTATTAGAAAAATGTAAGAATATTTGAACTAATTAAAGGGATATTACGAAAACGTGTTATGATTTGTCTAGCTTGCAGCATATAGAAAGTGTTAATCACAGCGTAGTTCGCCTATTAAAGTGATGAGGTAAATACAGTTGCTCCTTCGAAAATAACTATATGTGGAGACGAACAGGGGCGCCGACTCCGTGGGTGCCCGGGTGCTTACTTCACAAATAATGACCCATAATGAAATGCCTGCAGGTTTGGTTTAATTGAAATCTAATCGACTCGATGCCCGTGAAAGCAATTTAGTTTGACCTACAAACGCCATGAGTTTATACGAAGCATTCGGCGATATTTTACACTGACATCAAGCAACGAAACACGATTACCAACAACGCCTTTTTTGCATGCTGGAGTCCACGAGAATATGACAATTTTCTACGGACTTTGCAATACTTATGAATTATAGTAGAATATTGGGCAATTTATTTTTTTTTCTCTTTCAGTTAATTCGAATCGTGTGCGAAGGTTTTCTCGTCAGTAAGGTGTTGAAGATTGACTCATTAACATCAAAGCCACAAAATAGCTCACTCAAATTTTAATTAAAAAGTGTATTCAATTAATTGAGTTAGTTAAATTTAATTGAATTAAATTAAAAATTATTCGCATTACATTGAAATCGCATTGTTTTTGTCAGTGCCGACATAAAAGCTGTACAAATCCCGGAGCAATGAAGAGCGTCCTAGTATTGTGCTTGTGTGCGGTATTCGACATCGTGTCTTCGGCCGGATTCGATCTGAGATCGATCCTGGACCATGCCCTGGACGTGTACGCACCCGTCTCGCAAGAGTTGGGGGACGGAGCTTGCAGGGCGCAGGGACTGGTCTACAAGCAGGCGGTCAAGGATGGACAAGTCTGGGCGCTCAACAGTGAGTATTCTTTGCACTCTAGAAGCCAAGATTCTGATAATAATATGACGATACTTTCTAGATTTGTCAACCCTCGAGATTTCATGTTTGGGTGAAAATTTCGATGGTTTTTATTTAGCAATTTTATTGAAAATGGCGCTAAAATTATGCATTTTAAGCGTTTTAGCTGTTTTTTTGCAACTTAAGTAACTTCATCTTCAAACGACATTGGCACAATTCACAAGAAAGAAGATACTCTGTTGTTTTGAAGCAAATCAATTCAACAGTTTTCCTATAAATCCATTTTTACGCTTTAAAATATTCAAATAATTTCACAAAGACATTTATCATAATATTCATAAGAAAATATTATCAACGAAAATTTTAAATTTTTCTTCATCATGCTTCTTGGCTATGCACACACGCAATACAATCGCGTTGTGTGTAAGCGTATCAATATTACGCTCATCCACAACACAACTATGAGTGTTCGCATAGCCTAGTCAATATATAACAGCCAAGGGTGTTGATACTGTCACCAACTCGTCCTCCCTGTCGCATTGTTCCATGCAGTGTTCGCATAGCCTAGTCAATATATAACAGCCAAGGGGTCTGATACAATCACCAACTCGTCCTCCTTGTCGCATTGTACCATGCAGTGTTCGACGCCGGCTCGAAGCTTCCTTCGGGCGTGCTGACCGGCAACTTGGTGCAGATGGGAAACTACGAGCAGTGTCTCGGCAGTGTTGGGTCAATTACTTTTAAAAAGTAATTAAATTACATTACCAATTCCTTGGCTCCCAAAGTAATTAAATTACATTACTAATTACCAAAAACCAAAAGTAATTCGTTACATTACTAATTACTGATAAAAAATACTCAATTACTTTCCTAATTACTTTCATTTATTTTTCACTGTACTTTTATAATTTTAAAGACACACCTTTCTTTGACATCAAAACTTCTGAAAATCAACGACCCCGGTTTCAATTAACCCTTGAGTCAAGGATGCATATAGGAAGATACTGGAGTACAATTAATTTGATTGTAGATAATAATTATTAGTTTTTTAATTAATTGGCACAATTTGAATAGACTCGTAACAACATGGCCATTGGTAGTAGCTATAAACTCAATATATAGTTTCCTAAACATAACAGGGCACGGGTATAACTTAATTATACCACGCATTAACAAATAGATGCTAGCCTACTCTTTAAGCAACTTGCGATCTTGTTTTGAAAAAATTATGATAATAAAAGTTTGCTTAAAGTTATGAAATTTCGGTTACTTTAAAAACAAATGGAAAGCGATTTAATAATTAAAGAATTGTAGTTGTGAAGTGATCATACGCGAAATTGTTTATTTACTTTCAGTAGCATCTGACGCTCGAAGTTGGCGTCTGAAATGTTACCCCTTTTGCGTGAACAAACCTCTCCGCCTACACTAAACAGTCGCTCAACAGCAGCACTAGAGGGTAGCCCCGTGTTAAATTTAAGAAAAGCCCCTTTTAATGTGTCATGTGTTGTGAACTCTTTTCTGATGTCGTCCGTCACGGCGGATTCAAGATAGCGCGTGAGCTGCGTTCGCCACAAGACATCTGTTTGTGGAAAGGCCCGGGCGGCACCGAAGAGAAAACTGTCCACAGCGCTCACGTCGTTCGCTGGACCCGATGTAGAAGGCTCGTCTTGGCTTGCCGCCACAGTTGCTTGATCGAGACATACTGCTTCAATCATCCAAAGCTTTACATCATCCTTTCTTGTTGCAGAGGGTATCCAAACAAGCTTGAACTTAGGGTGGAATGCTGCAGCTAAGATCAATTTCTTGTCTTGTATCATTGAATCAAACCTGGTAAATTGCCACGAGACATTTAAATATTAGTAAACAGCTAAATTAACGTAACTAAATTACAGCCTCAATTATCCGGTCATATGATGATAGTGTAAATTGCAAAACATTTGTGCCTAACCGTTTATTTATGCCCTCTTCAAGAGCCCTTTTCAGGGGCTTGCAGTACACCAAAAGGTTGTTCTGCATTTCAGACAGGCTCCTTTTTAAAGCCGTAATTGTGGGCACCAAAAAGCCCATGTACATATATTTCTCTCCTTGTAGGATGTCGAGAGCCAAGGCCACTGGCTTCATAACCTGAGTGAGAATCAGATATTGATTTATAAGGTTTAATCGCGAATACCACAATAGATTATAATCATAATCGTCAACAAGATAAATTATCCATTACCTGGCAATATTCTTGTAAGAAAACAATATCCTCAGTATTGAAGCGCCGGATTTGAAGGATGTCGCATGTTTGTTCAACTTCTTTCTTTTTCAAAGAAAATATCTGAACGAGACAAGCCATTGAGTCGTACCATGAATTCCAGCGTGTATCATTGGGGTAAATTAAGGATCGGCCTAGTTTTTCTTTGATAGTGTCAGCTGCTGCTACCGATTGGTTTTGCTTATTCCAAAGACCTTTGCATTTGGAAATGGTTGCCCGGTATAATCTTTTGAAGTGCCTGTTGACTTGAGCTGAAAGTGCCGCCTCAACATCGGCCGAAGCTACCAAGTTTAGCGTATGACTGCAGCAGCGTTGATGGGGTGGAAGATTGTACAAGTCGTCGATTTCATCGGGTTGGTCGAGGATTTCAGTGACCGCCACTGGACGTTCATCGTCGTGGTCGTCGCCGTCGTCTGGGTCCTGGTCATCTGCATCCTCGCTTAGAGGATCTAGCACTGCACTAGCCCCCGTGTCTTTTGCGCTATAAACTCTAAAATATGCATGTCTCGTGTAAGGATGCAAATAGTATTCTCAGATATTTTAACACATAACATGCAATATAAAATACATACCGGAATGCTTTAACAAAGTTTGAACCGTTGTCTGTCACTGTTAGGACAACTTTGTTTTGTATATGATACTTCTTGTTGACATTATCCATTGCCTTAGCTAAAACGTCATACGTGTGACGTCCCTTCAATCTACTACAAGCAAGGCCTGCTGACAGTCGCGTTAGCGTAGCTGGATCAATCCAATGCGCTGTTATTCCGATAAATCCGCTAAAATATCAAAATCATTATCACTTAAAAATGACGGATCTGTTTGTATTTGTAGAGAGATATAAAAATGTATATTTAAACCCCAAATAATATACTAACCGATTGTACACAGTCCAGCAGTCAGCTGTGGTGCAAACAGCCAGTGCATTTTGCAGAGAAACGGTGAGATTTTGGACCATCTTTTCATAAGCAATATCCAATCTTGACATTAAGGTCTTGCGGCACATCACTGTCCTTTCTGGGTGGCATTCCGTAATAAGTGCCTTGAATGAGGGGGCTTCCACCACTCTAAAACTTTGAACTTCGTCAACAACAAAGTCAACAATTAGCGTGTCAAGCTTGGCTTGCGAAATCCCACTCGATGTTCCTCGCCCGAAGAATGTTTTTTTAACATCGGTTTTGTCAACAGTAATGTCCTTTCTTTTCAATGAAGGAGCATTTTTAATTTTTGCATCGATATCCTTAAGTTTGCTGGGATGAAGTTTCTACCAACAAAATATAAAATTATTGATTGGCATATGAAATACAATGCTAACACGAAACATGCGACCTTCATTAGGTAGGCAAGACCCTAATTTACTGTAATATTTTTTGGGTTTATTTTGCTACATTCTTGAGTGCAATTAGTCATATTATTGACACCGAGAGCGTCAGTACGTTTTTTTACCGGTAAACAGCTCTGATGCTGAAGCGCCTTTGAGCACCACAAACCAATCAGCCGGCGTGTATTTTAACATGCGCGTGCATGGAACTACATCTCTGCCACAATACTAAGGGATAATATATATAGAACTTGTATGGGTTTTTAATTCTATTCATGGTAGTTTGTTTTTATCTAAGAGCTTCCATACGAGCGATTAATTTCTTGTCATTGCGAGAAAAAGACGGGCGTGTCAAAAGAAAAATAACAAAAACATCTCGTCCAGTGTGGTAGTACTTGTGTGGCATTTTGGTTATTGTTACTGTTTTTGTCTTTACTGCGAATTCTATTTATTGGAAGCGGGTTTGCCTCTGTGGGTTTGCACCGCGGTGCGAGTACGTTAAAGCGCTACCGACTTCCAAAAGTGATAACTTAACAGTAATGTTATTATTATTATTATTATTATCCTCGTACGCGGCTTGGTTAGCCTAACCCCTTTTGTCGCGAGTCGCGACGCCGACAAAGAAACATCTTACTCATACTACACATACAGGTTCATTATGGGTAGGTTACGTGGATTACTTCGAATCGAACCCTCAAATTGGATTTTTTTTGTCTTGAAAATAAAGAATTGCATGACATTTCGAATAATTATAATTTAATACAGCGTACCCGTGCGTACACCCGCGTTCCTTCGATATTTCAAAGTCAAACATTAAAATAATAGTGAATGGAATGCGTACACCCGCGTGTATAGCCCACTAAATTACTGCGTTTTAGTGAGATTGGTGCTGGTGTGAGAGTTTAAGATGGTCTTACTCCGAGAGAAACGTATTGGGGGTTGTGTCCACATCTCCCATGTCGCATATCATAAATAATCTGCTGTCTCATTGCCGAGGAGTGTTTTGTTGTGAGGCAAAACCCATCTGGCTTGTCTGCATTCTGTACAAGATCGCAAATAAGGAGTATGAAGATTTTTCCCGACAAAATTTCTTTCGATATCGTTTATTTCTTATCTCCGCATTGTTTTGTTTTATGAGCTTAGTCCTACAATGGTAGGACTACCTACCATTACAAAAACGCTCGCAAACCCTTTTTCCGCCGCAAATTTCCACTCGTTTGAGTCGAGTTTTACAAATAGCAGCACAATGGATTCGATCACGTTCGATGGATTTGGTTGAATCTTTGGCATCATTGCCAAATGAAATTTTAGCATGCTTTCCGCCGCCTGTTCTTCAGCCTCTGCTGGGAATTACAACTACGGTGACAATTAAAATTAAAATGATAGTTTATGGTTTATTAATATTATTGCTTACCCCCAGATGCTTCCTTAAGTTGGAGGACGCGGACTTCGCCACAGATAATAATTTTACCGTTGGGAGGCACGATTTACACTGCACAGAAAGGTTATTTCCAATTGTTCCTTTAACAATAAAGTAATCTGCATAATCAGGCCATGGGAGCTCTTTAATCTCCGCCTCCACAATGTCATCCAAGCAATCGTCAATATCTGAATCTGACATGTTTGTCACTTGTCACTTGTTGCCCCGCAAGGAAGAAAATATCACTTGCCTCTCCTTGTCACAAGCACGCGAGACTAAATCCCGGCAAACAGCAACAGCAAGGCGCTGGCCGGCCGGCGCGTGCTGGGGAGGAAGCGGACTTAAGCCCGTAGCACACTGGTCTCAAACGTACGTCTGGCACCGAGCGCTCCGTCTGCAGTCCACGAGGAGCGTCAAATCGCCAAGCTAGATACGAAGCGTTTGAAAAGTTCTGCCGAGATTATTTGTCACATTTCTGTCAGCCATCTTTAAAACCGCTCAGCTGCTTGATATTTGACACTGACAGTAGCGGCTCGCATCGAACTTGATATTTAATAATAATGCAGAGAAAGCAGCGTTTGAAGCGAAGAAAAAGACTGTTAAAAATTGCTGCGGCATGTGTATTGTGGTGATGTGGATTTAAAGGAGTCTGGATGACATGTTTCCCACATATATCTTCTTGGCTCCATAAAATCAATCATAAGTATTTCCTTTTCTACTGTCCACACAGGATTTTTTGGAACTTTAGGCATTTCTCTATATTATAATTATTTTCGCCGTTTTGACACAAGAAAATATCTGACAATCGATGCAGTTCCTGTAGATTTGAATAACCGCCACCTATATCCCGTGATATTTTCATGCTCTGTGATTGGCCAATCATGGTCTGTGTGACACGCACCTACCAAAAAATAGGAAGTTTCCTATTTGAATATTTCACGCGGACCGGCACGGAGCGTGTCGACTTTTTGAAATTGCGCATGCGCATGACGGAGCGCTCGGTGTCAGACGTACGTTTGAGACCAGTGTGCTACGGGCTTTAGGGTGACTTGACATGTGGACGTCACGTGCAAGTCACGTGAAGCAGAGTGGGAATTTGTTTTTTGAAAAAATAGTTTGGTACATCCATCCATCTATCGCTAGCAAAATATTTTTCGGGAAGGCAAAAAGAAAAGTAATTAAGGATTTTAATTACATTCTAATTACATTACATTTATAAAGTAATTAAATTACATTACTAATTACCTTCTCTCAAATGTAATGCATTACATTACAAATTACTGAAAAAAGTAATTAATTACAGTAATGCAATTACTTTTACTCAATTACTGCCCAACACTGTGTCTCGGCGTGGAACACGTGCACCCGACCCTAGGGTCCATCACCGGCCAGCATTGCATGGTGGCGCTAGGCGCGAACAACTCGCTCTTCACACAACCCACCATGACTGACAAGTTCCGGGTGTTTCGCGAACACTTCTTGCAGAAGGAACACTTCGAAAAGCTCCTGCGAGAGAATGAGACGGTGAGTTGGTGCCATCATTCGAAACCAAACGCGACACGAAATATCAATTCCTGAACATGGGATTTCAGCCCGGGACTTTCACTGTTGCTGGGATCAAGCAATACCAATTATTCTAAACGGAAAACCGACTTTCGAGTGGATTTTAAGTTTATTAGATTTGTTAGTATCCATTTAGATACAATCATGACTGTGAATGCACAAGCGAAGTGCTAGATTCACCGCCTTTTATGTTCATTCATAGTCTCCAATGGAGCCAAACATCTGAAATACTTAATAACCACTCGAAAGTCGGTTGTACGTAAAGCATTATTTACTAAACCCCGGTATAATGAGAGGTCCGGGCTTAAATCCCGATACAACTCATTTTAAGACAATTTTGTCGAGCTGTCACCGGCAAAGGTGCTCTTTTATCTGTCAGCTGTGAGTTGACGCTTGAGATTGAGCATCAGTGGCAAACAAAGCCCCCTCGATATTACGTGAGATGACGTAAGTAACGTTGTGTTAACTTGTACCTAGATGGCTGTGCTGATGATTCTGAGCTCAACAACGCTATTTCCTGCAGAGTTTCCTCCATTGAAACATATATTTGACGATGCTGACAGCGTGTGATGTACTCTCGGCAGACGGAGGCGTTTGCCCGGCTCGGTGCGACCCTCTCGGTGTGCGTGCCGGCAGCGTGCACTCCCGACGAACTCCAAGTGCACCTGAGGTCGGCGTTGAGAGGATGGTTGGGGGACGCCGTCGACGTGACGGTCCACGGCAACGCGTGTAACAGCAAGGCAGCTCCGTCGGCTGGTCTCACCAAGAACGCGATGCTGGCCATGTGAGACCCGGAGTATCATCGGAGAATATCACTGAGTCTGAATTTAATCCTAAATGCAAATACTCGTATTAGTAACAAAATATCAATTCCAATATTTACATCCGCGCCGGGATTCAAATCCGGGTCTTTGCTTGTCCGGGGCACTGCACTTATCCATTATGCTACACGGACAACCAACTGTGGAATTGATATTAAGTTTATTAAAGTTGTTGGGCTCCATGGAGATAGAAACAGGACTATGAATGAACATAGAAGGCGGTGGATCTAGTGACGCTATGCTGCAATCACACGCCATCAACTCGACTAACCCCGATTATAACGTGGCTCCATGGAGATAGAAACAGGACTATGAATGACCGTAGAAGGCGGTGAATCTAGTGACGCTATGCTGCAATCACACGCCAACAACTCGACTAACCCCGATTATAACGTGGCTCCATGGAGATAGAAACAGGACTATGAATGACCGTAGAAGGCGGTGAATCTAGTGACGCTATGCTGCAATCACACGCCAACAACTCGACTAACCCCGATTATAACGTGGCTCCATGGAGATAGAAACAGGACTATGAATGAACATAGAAGGCGGTGGATCTAGTGACGCTATGCTGCAATCACACGCCATCAACTCGACTAACCCCGATTATAACGTGGCTCCATGGAGATAGAAACAGGACTATGAATGACCGTAGAAGGCGGTGAATCTAGTGACGCTATGCTGCAATCACACGCCATCAACTCGACTAACCCCGATTATAACGTGGCTCCATGGAGATACATTCAGGACTATTAATGGACATGGACATATATTAATTTCAGTGCTGTTTGAACTCTGCCCCTGAACACTTGTGGGACTCGTCTGCCCCCCCCCCCCCCCCCCCCCCTACTACCACTACCTGTCAAGTAGCAACCCCTACGCTAGGTCGCTAGGGGATGAAAGTGGGTCAGGGAAATGTCCCCGGGAAAATCGGTGCGATGCTGTCGGACTTTTATGTTTGAGCCATGGCGGGTTTGATTTCGCGTGACGCGAGACATTCCTTAATTGAAGATTGCACTTGAAAACACCTATAATCCATTCAATAAAAATGACGTCATGATACCCACCCGCTAAAGCCAGGTGGAGCAATTTTAATTGATGAGCGTAACGAGCGTAGCGAGTGAAGCGAAATCTTCAATTACACTTACTGCAGAAAAAAGTCTCCGATGTTTTTTTTTTTTTGTTTGTTTGTTTGTTTGTTTGTTTGTTTGTTTGTTTGCTTTTTTGTGTGTTTGTTCGCGCTCTACAGGCCAAACGCCAAAACGGATTTTGATGAAAATTTATATGGACCTTCGTTTTCTCTGAACTTAGATCTGCCACATTTTTTAAGCAAATCGGACGAGTAAATTTTATGTTATTAAGTTTTTACGAAATTTTTCAGTTTTTCGAAAACACGTTTTGCACTCTAGAGGCCAAACATCTGAATATTATTTGACGAAACTTTCAGGAAATGTTGACCCTTGCGATTCAATGTTTGTGTAAAAATTTAATTGTTGTATGTTAAGCACTTTTCTTGAAAATGGCGCTTTTTGGACGATGTTTTGCGATTTTTTAGCGTTTTTTCAGTTTTTTGCAACTTAAGCATCTTTATCTTCAACCGATGTTCACAAAATTTTCTGTGTTTATTATAAATTGTAAAAAGAAGATACAGTATTAATTTGAACCAAATCAATTGAATAGTTTTTCTTGAAATCGATTTTTCCTTTTTGAAATATTCAAATGTCGTTGAGAAAACTGCTAAATTAACGTCGAACATTTTAAATTGATCATAAAAGCCTCTAGGCTATGCGTACATGCAATATAATTGCGTTGTGGGTGAGCGTAAATATTACGCTCATCCACAACACGATTATATGAGTGTTCGCATAGCCTAGTATTTTGGAATAGGTCTCTTGGACAACTCCTGTCAACAGTATTCTTTTTAAGATTTCACCAAATTTCAAGCACATATAATATTTGATGGGTTATTTTTCGTTTTCTTCTCAATTTTTCCAGAATAATTGTACTCTGCTTCCTTGGACACATCTTGTTAGCACTTAATTTCTATATTAATGTTTATGGCTTCGCAAACACAAATAGAATTGCAGGTGTAAGTTGAGAGAAAACAAATTGTTTCATAAAATTTCATCAAAATTGGTTAAGCGTTTGGCCTGTAGAGCAAGGACCCGAACCGGAACTGGAACCGAAACCAGAACCTTTATTCATTTCGGTTCGGGTCCCTGCTGTAGAGCGCTAACAGACATAGAAAATAAAAATAAACTGCAGTTGAAGATTTGTTTCACTCGCTTCGCTCGATCCGCTTTTCGTGACAATTTTTTTACAGTTTTAAAGAGTTTATACATCAACAGTTTGATTATAAAATGACAAAACTTGTATTAATGCCAAAAATGAAATCACAAGAGGACTATAAAAACACACAAAAAATACAAATACTTGTACATTCCATATTATTATGTCAAGCACACAACATATAGATGACGCTCTCTTGAAATATTTCTTTTTTCTTTCCAGAATACTTGTAAGCTGCTTTCTTGGACTGATCTTGCTTGGAACTGCGTACGATCTTCTCAAAGGAGCCGGTAAGATAATTATAATTATAAACTTCATACCCATTTCAAATTGTATCCGTATCGAGAGCCGAACTCGAATCTCTCGCCTAACCAGGCGCATTACCAATACATACCTGTCTTGTACATGGATGCTACAAAATTAGTTTCAGTTTGGTTCGAATGAAATCTAATGGGAAGATCATTGTCTGAGATCACGTGTCAAATCGTCAAGCCCTAATTGAATTGCTCTGAGAGGAATCCGGGATACCGGGCTCTGTATAATTTGCCACCTTCCTCGATACAACTAGGCTAATGCATAGCTGAGCAGATTGAGTAGCTACAGCAGGGCTACTAAATGATAGCTCGAGAGGCTGACTCAGCACTCCCGCCTGTGCATCACTTGGGGGTTGGAGGTTGAAGGTGAAACACTTCGTGACAATATTATGAAGCATGCCAAGCGCTGTTGTCATCCGGAAAAGATTCTCTTTTATATGTCAGCTGTCAGTTGACGCTTGAGATTGAGCATCAGTGGCAAACAAAGCCCCCTCGATATTATACGTAATGAACGTTGTGTTGAACCTATATGGCTTTCGATTCTGTATTGTTTTAATCGAGTTGTTGGTTTCCTGTGCGGTCTTCAAGGATTTGCCACAGTGTCAGCATAGGTTTCAGTCAGTCAGTCAGTCAGACTATTAACCCGTTGAAGTTAAACATGGCTGAAAAACCCAGATTTATAAAGAGTTTTAGCATGAAAGTGATTTGTTCAGAATGATTTTTGGACGTTCCTTAGCAAACAACGGATTTCAACAAGCAATTCGTAAGCTTACAAATACACCATCGCTGGACTTCTGTTGCGAAGAAATCGGCACGACTCTGCTCATCTGTTCGTCGCTCGAAGCCAGGAAGTCTTGAAGCAGTTATTTTGTGACAAATTCCAATATTTGAGACAATATGAGCCAGAAAATCGGAGCATCTATAGTGACTTCTTCCACACTGAAACCTGCTATGTATTCTAGCAGTGCGATATTTGGTCTCATGTCCAACGCGCGATGCTTGCAGCGGGACAGAACGGCGTTCTCCTGGCGTTCTCTGTACGCGCGAACGCCGTGGCGTTGACGACGCCCTCGAAGAGTACTTCTACTTTGCCGGTGCTCGATGGCATACGCGTGTTAAGCATCCTGTGGGTCGTGCTCTGCCATCACTACCGGTTCAACTTCATCAACGCTAGCATCAACTTCAACACGGTCATGCAGGTAGATCCAGGCTTATGCCGTACATTAACGACTGCTTCTTATGTTGTTGGTGAGTGCAGAGAATATTCAAGTACGCTTGCTGCAGAGATTTGTGTTTTTGTTCGCTGTAAAGGCCAAATGCCTTGACCGGTTTCAATGAAAATTTCTGAGAACCTTTGAAATTTCTACAGTTAGATCTGTCACGTGATTTAAGCAAACCAGCCAAATAGTTTTATGTAATTAAGTTCTTACGAAATTGTTTAGTCTTTCTAAATCACGTTTTGCACTCTTTAATTGCCGAACACCTGGATATAATTTGACGAAGCCTTATAGATTTTGGTCCCCGCGATTTTTTGCTTGTGGCAAAATTTCACTATTCTAGGCATGTTTAACCTCCTTTAAAGAACTACTTTTAGAATATAACGATTTTTATGACGGTGCCATGGCTTTCTTTTAGACCCGATTTTACAATTTTGCCAACTCCAGGTTAAAGTGGGAGTTAAGTTATTTTATATGGCAACGGCCAATGGGATGCATTGGAATTCATTTGTTTCTTTATGCAACTAAAACAACTTTAGAATTGCAAGTGTTCGGTGTTGCTCTGTTTTAACGTGTTGGCGCGTCTTAAAAAGTACCGTGTCAAGTGTCAACGTTTCTACAAACCACGGCTCTGAACCACTCAGCCTTTCTAAAACAACTTTCTTCAAACGATGTTGACAAATATCACACAGTCCGTGAAATAAACTTTAAACAAAAGACACGCTTTTATTTTACAGCAAACCAACTAAACATTTTTCGACTTTCAGATGTTTTAAAATATTCAAATAATTTGACGACGACCAAATCATGATATTTCCAGTTAACGAATGTCATCAAGAAAGCAGCTCTTTAAAAAAAATGTGCAAAATAGTATTCTAACAAAAAGTATTCATGCCTACTCTACGCGTGTAAGACGGATGGGTTTTCGCGACTCCTCGCCTAGTGTCAAGATGGTGAAGATCTGTGTTCTTCGGATGCAGGTCGAGACGGACTGGAAACACATGGCAATCAGCCACGGCAGCTTCTGCGTGGACTCGTTCCTCCTGCTCGCCGGCACCTTGCTCGCCTACAACTACCTCGGCAGCATGAGCAAGGGCCTCGAGTTCAACCTGACCAAGTTCTACGCGTACCGATATATCAGGTAATCAACACTCCTCAAATCCATCGAGCTCAGGGTTAAGCATCCGCGGTGCATCAGAGTCTACACTGCATCTAAGTAGGCTGTCACGAAACTATTTACTTGCTCCTTAATTGCTCCTTGCTCCTTGCTCCATGGGAGACTGACAGTCCAAGGGGCTTTCAGATGATAGTTGACAGCTGATTTAATTGTAGTCTATCTTAATACATCTGTAAAGATCATTTGTTTGTTGAGGTAGGTCACCCTCATATTGTAGTTGCATATACATATAGGAAATACTGATTTTTTGTCTAATCCAGGTGCCACTCTTGTAAAATATCTCTCATCTCTCCCTCCTCGATTCGTACGTGTTTCTTCGTTGGTCGTCCGCCGTCTGAGAGCGATTTCACTGAGGTGGCGATGCACATGCACAAATTGTCTACGCGATGATTTGCTGACTTGCTAGATACAATTTGGCTGGCTACTAGAGCAGATTGACTAGCTATAGCAGATTGAGTAGCTATAGCAGATTGAGTAGCTATAGCAGATTGAGTAGCTATAGCAGATTGAGTAGCTATAGCAGATTGAGTAGCTATAGCAGATTGAGTAGCTATAGCAGATTGAGTAGCTATAGCAGATTGAGTAGCTATAGCAGATTGAGTAGCTATAGCAGATTGAGTAGCTATAGCAGATTGAGTAGCTATAGCAGATGGAGTAGCTATAGCAGATTGAGTAGCTATAGCAGATTGAGTAGCTAAAGCAGATTGAGAAGCTATAGCAGATTGAGTAGCTATAGCAGATTGAGTAGCTATAGCAGATTGAGTAGCTATAGCAGATTGAGTAGCTATAGCAGATTGAGTAGCTATAGCAGATTGAGTAGCTATAGCAGATTGAGTAGCTATAGCAGATTGAGTAGCTATAGCAGATTGAGTAGCTATAGCAGATTGAGTAGCTATAGCAGATTGACTAGCTATAGCAGATTGACTAGCTATAGCAGATTGAGTAGCTATAGCAGATTGAGTAGCTATAGCAGATTGAGTAGCTATAGCAGATTGAGTAGCTATAGCAGATGGAGTAGCTATAGCAGATTGAGTAGCTATAGCAGATGGAGTAGCTATAGCAGATTGAGTAGCTATAGCAGATTGAGTAGCTATAGCAGATTGAGTAGCTATAGCAGATTGAGTAGCTATAGCAGATTGAGTAGCTATAGCAGATTGAGTAGCTATAGCAGATTGAGTAGCTATAGCAGATTGAGTAGCTATAGCAGATTGAGTAGCTATAGCAGATTGAGTAGCTATAGCAGATTGAGTAGCTATATAGCAGATTGAGTAGCTATAGCAGATTGAGTAGCTATAGCAGATTGAGTAGCTATAGCAGATTGAGTAGCTATAGCAGATTGAGTAGCTATAGCAGATTGAGTAGCTATAGCAGATTGAGTAGCTATAGCAGATTGAGTAGCTATAGCAGATTGAGTAGCTATAGCAGATTGAGTAGCTATAGCAGATTGAGTAGCTATAGCAGATTGAGTAGCTATAGCAGATTGAGTAGCTATAGCAGATTGAGTAGCTATAGCAGATTGAGTAGCTATAGCAGATTGAGTAGCTATAGCAGATTGAGTAGCTATAGCAGATTGAGTAGCTATAGCAGATTGAGTAGCTATAGCAGATTGAGTAGCTATAGCAGATTGAGTAGCTATAGCAGATTGAGTAGCTATAGCAGATTGAGTAGCTATAGCAGATTGAGTAGCTATGGCAGATTGAGTAGCTATGGCAGATTGAGTAGCTATGGCAGATTGAGTAGCTATGGCAGATTGAGTAGCTATAGCAGATTGAGTAGCTATAGCAGATTGAGTAGCTATGGCAGATTGAGTAGCTATGGCAGATTGAGTAGCTATGGCAGATTGAGTAGCTATAGCAGATTGAGTAGCTATAGCAGATTGAGTAGCTATGGCAGATTGAGTAGCTATGGCAGATTGAGTAGCTATGGCAGATTGAGTAGCTATAGCAGATTGAGTAGCTATAGCAGATTGAGTAGCTATAGCAGATTGAGTAGCTATAGCAGATTGAGTAGCTATAGCAGATTGAGTAGCTATAGCAGATTGAGTAGCTATAGCAGATTGAGTAGCTATAGCAGATTGAGTAGCTAAAGCAGATTGAGTAGCTATAGCAGATTGAGTAGCTATAGCAGATTGAGTAGCTATGGCAGATTGAGTAGCTATGGCAGATTGAGTAGCTATGGCAGATTGAGTAGCTATGGCAGATTGAGTAGCTATAGCAGATTGAGTAGCTATGGCAGATTGAGTAGCTATGGCAGATTGAGTAGCTATGGCAGATTGAGTAGCTATGGCAGATTGAGTAGCTATAGCAGATTGAGTAGCTATAGCAGATTGAGTAGCTATGGCAGATTGAGTAGCTATGGCAGATTGAGTAGCTATGGCAGATTGAGTAGCTATAGCAGATTGAGTAGCTATAGCAGATTGAGTAGCTATAGCAGATTGAGTAGCTATAGCAGATTGAGTAGCTATAGCAGATTGAGTAGCTATAGCAGATTGAGTAGCTATAGCAGATTGAGTAGCTATAGCAGATTGAGTAGCTATAGCAGATTGAGTAGCTATAACAGATTGAGTAGCTATAGCAGATTGAGTAGCTATAGCAGATTGAGTAGCTATAGCAGATTGAGTAGCTATAGCAGATTGAGTAGCTATAGCAGATTGAGTAGCTATAGCAGATTGAGTAGCTATAGCAGATTGAGTAGCTATAGCAGATTGAGTAGCTATTAGCAGATTGAGTAGCTATAGCAGATTGAGTAGCTATAGCAGATTGAGTAGCTATAGCAGATTGAGTAGCTATAGCAGATTGAGTAGCTATAGCAGATTGAGTAGCTATAGCAGATTGAGTAGCTATAGCAGATTGAGTAGCTATAGCAGATTGAGTAGCTATAGCAGATTGAGTAGCTATAGCAGATTGAGTAGCTATGGCAGATTGAGTAGCTATGGCAGATTGAGTAGCTATGGCAGATTGATTAGCTATAGCAGATTGAGTAGCTATAGCAGATTGAGTAGCTATAGCAGATTGAGTAGCTATAGCAGATTGAGTAGCTATAGCAGATTGAGTAGCTATAGCAGATTGAGTAGCTATAGCAGATTGAGTAGCTATAGCAGATTGAGTAGCTATAGCAGATTGAGTAGCTATAGCAGATTGAGTAGCTTATAGCAGATTGAGTAGCTATAGCAGATTGAGTAGCTATAGCAGATTGAGTAGCTATAGCAGATTGAGTAGCTATAGCAGATTGAGTAGCTATAGCAGATTGAGTAGCTATAGCAGATTGAGTAGCTATAGCAGATTGAGTAGCAATAGCAGATTGAGTAGCTATAGCAGATTGAGTAGCTATAGCAGATTGAGTAGCTATAGCAGATTGAGTAGCTATAGCAGATTGAGTAGCTATAGCAGATTGAGTAGCTATAGCAGATTGAGTAGCTATAGCAGATTGAGTAGCTAATAGCAGATTGAGTAGCTATAGCAGATTGAGTAGCTATAGCAGATTGAGTAGCTATAGCAGATTGAGTAGCTATAGCAGATTGAGTAGCTATAGCAGATTGAGTAGCTATAGCAGATTGAGTAGCTATAGCAGATTGAGTAGCTATAGCAGATTGAGTAGCTATAGCAGATTGAGTAGCTATAGCAGATTGAGTAGCTATAGCAGATTGAGTAGCTATAGCAGATTGAGTAGCTATAGCAGATTGAGTAGCTATAGCAGATTGAGTAGCTATAGCAGATTGAGTAGCTATAGCAGATTGAGTAGCTATAGCAGATTGAGTAGCTATAGCAGATTGAGTAGCTATAGCAGATTGAGTAGCTATAGCAGATTGAGTAGCTATAGCAGATTGAGTAGCTATAGCAGATTGAGTAGCTATAGCAGATTGAGTAGCTATAGCAGATTGAGTAGCTATAGCAGATTGAGTAGCTATAGCAGATGGAGTAGCTATAGCAGATTGAGTAGCTATAGCAGATTGAGTAGCTATAGCAGATTGAGTAGCTATAGCAGATGAGTAGCTATAGCAGATTGAGTAGCTATAGCAGATTGAGTAGCTATAGCAGATTGAGTAGCTATAGCAGATTGAGTAGCTATAGCAGATTGAGTAGCTATAGCAGATTGAGTAGCTATAGCAGATTGAGTAGCTATAGCAGATTGAGTAGCTATAGCAGATTGAGTAGCTATAGCAGATTGAGTAGCTATAGCAGATTGAGTAGCTATAGCAGATTGAGTAGCTATAGCAGATTGAGTAGCTATAGCAGATTGAGTAGCTATAGCAGATTGAGTAGCTATAGCAGATTGAGTAGCTATAGCAGATTGAGTAGCTATAGCAGATTGAGTAGCTATAGCAGATTGAGTAGCTATAGCAGATTGAGTAGCTATAGCAGATTGAGTAGCTATAGCAGATTGAGTAGCTATAGCAGATTGAGTAGCTATAGCAGATTGAGTAGCTATAGCAGATTGAGTAGCTATAGCAGATTGAGTAGCTATAGCAGATTGAGTAGCTATAGCAGATTGAGTAGCTATAGCAGATTGAGTAGCTATAGCAGATTGAGTAGCTATAGCAGATTGAGTAGCTATAGCAGATTGAGTAGCTATAGCAGATTGAGTAGCTATAGCAGATTGAGTAGCTATGGCAGATTGAGTAGCTATGGCAGATTGAGTAGCTATGGCAGATTGAGTAGCTATGGCAGATTGAGTAGCTATAGCAGATTGAGTAGCTATAGCAGATTGAGTAGCTATGGCAGATTGAGTAGCTATGGCAAGATTGAGTAGCTATGGCAGATTGAGTAGCTATAGCAGATTGAGTAGCTATAGCAGATTGAGTAGCTATGGCAGATTGAGTAGCTATGGCAGATTGAGTAGCTATAGCAGAGTTGAGTAGCTATAGCAGATTGAGTAGCTATAGCAGATTGAGTAGCTATAGCAGATTGAGTAGCTATAGCAGATTGAGTAGCTATAGCAGATTGAGTAGCTATAGCAGATTGAGTAGCTATAGCAGATTGAGTAGCTATAGCAGATTGAGTAGCTATAGCAGATTGAGTAGCTATAGCAGATTGAGTAGCTATAGCAGATTGAGTAGCTATAGCAGATTGAGTAGCTATAGCAGATTGAGTAGCTATGAGCAGATTGAGTAGCTATAGGCAGATTGAGTAGCTATAGCAGATTGAGTAGCTATAGCAGATTGAGTAGCTATAGCAGATTGAGTAGCTATAGCAGATTGAGTAGCTATAGCAGATTGAGTAGCTATAGCAGATTGAGTAGCTATAGCAGATTGAGTAGCTATAGCAGATTGAGTAGCTATAGGCAGATTGAGTAGCTATAGCAGATTGAGTAGCTATAGCAGATTGAGTAGCTATAGCAGATTGAGTAGCTATAGCAGATTGAGTAGCTATAGCAGATTGAGTAGCTATAGCAGATGAGTAGCTATAGCAGATTGGAGTAGCTATAGCAGATTGAGTAGCTATAGCAGATTGAGTAGGCTATAGCAGATTGAGTAGCTATAGCAGATTGAGTAGCTATAGCAGATTGAGTAGCTATAGCAGATTGAGTAGCTATAGCAGATTGAGTAGCTATAGCAGATTGAGTAGCTATAGCAGATTGAGTAGCTATAGCAGATTGAGTAGCTATAGCAGATTGAGTAGCTATAGCAGATTGAGTAGCTATAGCAGATTGAGTAGCTATAGCAGATTGAGTAGCTATAGCAGATTGAGTAGCTATAGCAGATTGAGTAGCTATAGCAGATTGAGTAGCTATAGCAGATTGAGTAGCTATAGCAGATTGAGTAGCTATAGCAGATTGAGTAGCTATAGCAGATTGAGTAGCTATAGCAGATTGAGTAGCTATAGCAGATTGAGTAGCTATAGCAGATTGAGTAGCTATAGCAGATTGAGTAGCTATGCAGATTGAGTAGCTAGCAGATTGAGTAGCTATAGCAGATTGAGTAGCTATAGCAGATTGAGTAGCTATAGCAGATTGAGTAGCTATAGCAGATTGAGTAGCTATAGCAGATTGAGTAGCTATAGCAGATTGAGTAGCTATAGCAGATTGAGTAGCTATAGCAGATTGAGTAGCTATAGCAGATTGAGTAGCTATAGCAGATTGAGTAGCTATAGCAGATTGAGTAGCTATAGCAGATTGAGTAGCTATAGCAGATTGAGTAGCTATAGCAGATTGAGTAGCTATAGCAGATTGAGTAGCTATAGCAGATTGAGTAGCTATAGCAGATTGAGTAGCTATAGCAGATTGAGTAGCTATAGCAGATTGAGTAGCTATAGCAGATTGAGTAGCTATAGCAGATTGAGTAGCTATAGCAGATTGAGTAGCTATAGCAGATTGAGTAGCTATTAGCAGATTAGTAGCTATAGCAGATTGAGTAGCTATAGCAGATTGAGTAGCTATAGCAGATTGAGTAGCTATAGCAGATTGAGTAGCTATAGCAGATTGAGTAGCTATAGCAGATTGAGTAGCTATAGCAGATTGAGTAGCTATAGCTATAGCTATAGCAGATTGAGTAGCTATAGCAGATTGAGTAGCTATAGCAGATTGAGTAGCTATAGCAGATTGAGTAGCTATAGCAGATTGAGTAGCTATAGCAGATTGAGTAGCTATAGCAGATTGAGTAGCTATAGCAGATTGAGTAGCTATAGCAGATTGAGTAGCTATAGCAGATTGAGTAGCTATAGCAGATTGAGTAGCGTATAGCAGATTGAGTACTATAGCTATAGCTATAGCAGATTGAGTAGC